>VMDO01027798.1:0-24770 GCA_007922755.1 Pedetes capensis | reverse complement strand
CTCCCTCCCTCTCCCTCTCCTCTGTTTAGGATTTTAGGTAATCTTTCTTCAAGTTAGTATCTCATCTATTATTTTCTCAAACAAATACGAGGTTACAAATGTGTCGTTTTCTTACATTCAAGACCCCACAGATTCTATAGTTGTGTACTGAAGAGTACAAATCAATGTGATAGATAGGATCATGATGGATATTTTAAACACAGTCAACCATGCACAAGCCCCCCTGCCATTTTTGAATGGACAAGGAGCTACACATTTTACAGGATGCATTTTAATAAAGATGTGTTTAGAGAACACAATAAAAAAAGGTCAGAAAGATGTATGTAGTAAAGAAGCTAGTGTTCCTGAGCTCATTAAAGGACTCCAGGCAGAGAAAAAGCAGCATGATCAAGTAGGAATTTCTCAGACTCACTCTTGTAGAACTGGGTTAGATGGAAAAGTGCATAAAATTGTAGACAGAGAGTTTAGAATACCAAGAAAATAAATCAAGATAAAAATTAAGGCTTAAGTTTTACTTGCTGGTGCTTGTCAAAAGAGAGCAATGACATGTACAATATGGAAATGACAGAAAGCGTACTGAAATAGATGTGGCTATGAAGGGAAAATGGTCATTGAGTTTAATGTCCAAGTTTCTGTTTTGAGAGACAAGGTGAATTGCTAAATCCCTCAGCAAGATAGGGGATATAAAAGAATAAACAGGTAGAGCAGACAGTGCCTGGAGTTGGAGCTGACAGTAGGAAATGAATGACTGGATAAAAAGCAGGATCAGATGCTGATGCTGTTTTTAATTTTCAGTCTTGTTAAATTCTGAGCCAATCTAGTTTGTGAGTAGCTATGTCCAATAATCCAGTGTAAGTAAGAGTTTTGAAGCTACAGATTTGAGGGTTGTTAGCATATAGATTGTAATTTAAGACAGCAAAATCTTTAAATGTGAGAAAAGGATAAATGAGAGCAAAATCATAAAAACCTCACTGGTAGATACTGAAAAAATGTATAGTGATAGGAGTAAGCTCTAGTATCTCAGAGAATTTGTATAATGAGGAAGCAATTGTTTTTACCAATTCTGAGAAATTATAGAGCTTCAAAAATGTTGTCAAGAGCATCCAAATATCTTGTATTCTAGTGAGATGAAAACTCTCAACTCAATTTGACAAAATTTCTGTGCCACAGTGAAATCATGAAGATATTTATTTGTATATCATCCTAAGCCAACAGAGTTGTTACAACACGGACACAACTTTTTTCAGTGTAATATATACTCATATATATGTGTATACATACACACCACACAAGTATGGAAGATATCACAATTATTAGACTTTTGTCAATGGAATTGTTGTTGCTGGGTGCCACTGAGTCCTATCTGACTCATAGTGACCCTCATAGAGTTTTCAATGGTTGATTGTTCCAGGATTGCCTGTGGTGTGGATTGCTGCAACCTTCTCCCATTATGCTTTCCCTATTCCTTTGACAAAGCATATCAAACTGTATCACAAAGTGAACTTTTAGCAAATTTGAAAATCAGTATGAAAAATAAAAAAATTAAAAGGGAGAATTACAATAGAAAAATAAATTACTAAATTATGTTTGCATAACTTGGTCAGTTTTTTAAATTATTAGATTTATAAATACTTCCTTATTCATTTTGCGAACCAAGATTATGTTATGGAATTTCAACAATGCTATTTTTAAAATTATTCACAGAGAATACAAAGAAATATAGAACTGAATGCTCAGAAAATTTTTGGACAGAATAGAAAGGAGTTTTCTATGCTTTTCTATTTCTATTCACTTTGTACAAGCATCAGCAAGAGATCAAAGGGATAGTAGGTATAAAAAATACTTATGTTTTCTTATTAGGACTCTCAAACTTGAGAAGCCACATCCAACTGTTTAACAACATTTTAATATGTTAATATTTAACATTAAAGTATACATATTTTATCTGGCACTGATATATGTTGTATAAAAAAGAGCTTGTAGGAAAAGTCATAATATAGCAGATATAAAATATCTCTACAATTTTCCTCATTATTCTCACCTGGATATTCTATATTATACAAGTAATTATATACATATGTGTGTGTGTGTGTTTATGTGTGTATAATTAAATTTCTTGATTTTTGCCTACATTATATATATCCAAACTTACACTATGTATACATTATATACAAATGTATATAGAGACAGATATAAAATGCAAGAAAGTGAATAATATTTCCCAGTGTTGTTCTTGTTGTTAGGTGCCATCCAGTTGGGTCTGACTCATAGAGACCCTATGTACAACAGAATGAAACACTACACTGCTGGACAGTGTGCCATGTCTAGCACTATGTCAGTACTTCTCTGCCATTCATAGAGTTTGTGATTGCTGATTGTTTTGGGAGTGGACTGCCAGGTCATTCTCCCAAGGTTACAGCTCTCAGTATTCTCAGGTGGTTTCCCATCAAGGGCTAATCTGTCCAACTGTGCTCAGCTTCAGAGATCTGACACCAGGGTGGTATGGCTCTACACAATAATTCCTACACTCCCAATAATAAAATCATCAAATAAATTTTGCCTATTCACTGAGTAGTATATAAAAACCTAAATTTTTAATAAAAAATCATCAATATGGAAAGCAATTACATAAAATATTGAATAAATACACATGCTATAAATGTATAAATGTATTGAGTGATATAAAATTTATCATTTCATACAAATTTATATGATCCATGGAAATGACAAATGAAGCCTCAAATTCATAAGGATAATTTGTAAGACCTAGAATAGTTTACTTTGTGTCATACACATAAGCAAAATACATGTGGGCTAATGATCTAAAAGAGAAAAAGAACTGAGAAGAATGCATACACAATCTAGCTGTGGTATTAAGGAAAGAAAAATTACTCACCCAAGTCAAAATGTCAAACCATAAACAGATATACTAATACATTTAATGTCATGAAAGTTTAAAGAAAAACCACTTTATGTCAAAACATTCACAAAGTGAAAACAAACACCACAGATGGAGACAAGGCACATACAACCTTTAAAACAAGTAAGTATTTAGAATATTAAATCACTTATATGAAGGATAAAAGGAGAAATAGATAATAAGAAATTGGGAAAATGATATGAAAAAATTTATGGAAGACACTTGAAACCTAATAAACATGAAGGTACACAATGTCACTAGAAATCAGAGAAATGCCACTAAAATAGAGATATGTCTTCTAACCAACTAGCTTAACAAAAGTAATGCCTGAAGAATTGTAGAACATCAAACATTGAGGGTTTAGAAAAAAATTATTCATACATGTCCTTGAGAATGCCTTGATACACAAGTTGGCAAAAAAAAAATTGGCCACATCTGTCAAATTTGAAGATGTTTATACTTTATGACACAGTTTATCATTAACTACATTTTCTAGAATTTTTATGTATGTTGGCAAGAAGACATACACAAAATATTACTTGCAATATTGTTTAAAATTACAAAGAAAATAAATTATTGATTAACAGTAAATGAATAACTAAACTGTGATTTATTCACCCCTTGGAGTAGTATTGTAAAAGACTTTAAAACTAATGAAATAGAATCATATGTTAACACATGCATAAATATCGAAATATAACTATGAATATATATATATATATATATATATATATATATATATATGTATATATATATATATATATACATAGTCTCGGGATTTAGCTCAGTTGGCAGTCTCTGAGGTCCCGAGTTCGATTCCCAGCACCACAAAAATGGGAGAAGGATGTGGCAACCCACTCCCAAGGCAATCCTGAAACAAACTGCCATTGAAAACCCTATGAGGGTCGCTATGAGTCGGATACAACTTGACGACACCTAACAACAACTATACACACACACACACACACACACACACACACACACACACACACATATTATATATATATGAATGTTCAAAATTTTAATGGATTAATTAAGATTTACTTCAAATGGAATTTTTTTTTCAATATTTAGGATGTTTGAACCCAAGGCTTTTCATATGCTAGGCCAGTGCTCTACTATTCGTCTACACCTCCACCTACTTCTTTATTTTATTTTTTTATTTTTAGATAGGATCTCACTAAATTGTTCAAGTTGCCTCTGGCCTTAGATTTGCACTCTTCCTATGTGAGACCCTCCACATTGCTGAGATTACAGGTGTGTTCTACAGTGCCAGTTTCAAGAATTTAAATCCAATAATAAGAATTTTGGGAAAGGCTGACAGGTTATAGTTACATTTGTATGTTTTAGGACATAAAAAGATGTCTGAAACATATACAATAAAATACTAATTGTCTTTTTGTGGAAGAAGTATGGTTTTCTCTGTTCTAAATTAATTTTCCCATTTGGTATATTTCATAATTAAACTTTATATATATAAATGTAATGAAACAATATTACAGTATGTTTAAAATATATGGAAATGGCATAACAAAACTCATTAAGTTGTACACTAAAAAATTACTAATAGAAATAAATAGATAATAAAATAGTAAAGAAAGGGACATCTAATTTTCATATATGAGAGCCAAGATAGGACCTTGAGAATATCCCACCCGAGTCCATAGACCATCTCTAGAACAGGTTTAATGCATTAGATACAAATGATAGAAGACCAGATGAGTTGTGACAAGGCATCAAAGATATCGTTCATGAGGAAAGTAAAAAGTTACTAAAAAGACAGGGAAAAAAAGAAAAGGCCAAATTACATGTCAAAAGAGACTCTGAAACTTGCCCTTGAACATCGAGCTACTAAAATATAGGGAAAACATGATGAAGTTAATGAACTAAACAGTAAATTTCAAAATGCAGCTGGAGAAGATAAAACTAAATATTTTAATGACATGTGCAAAGAGCTCGAGACAGAAAACCAAAAGGGAAAGACATACTCTCTTTTCTCAAACTTAGGAATTGAAGAAAAAAATTCAAGCCTCAAGTCACAATAGTCAAACATTCTACAGGGAAAATATTAAATAACATAGGAAAAATCAAAAGAAGATGGAAGGAATACACAGAGTCATTATACAAAATAGAATTGGTAGATGACCAACCATTTCAAAAGGTTGCATATGATCAGGAACCAAAGATATTAAAGCATGAAGGAGAAGCTGCTTTGAAAGAATTGGTGAAACACAAGGCTCCAGTAATTGATCAAATACCAATAAAGATGTTTCAACAAAGAGATGCAGCATGGAGGTGCTCACATGTTTACACCAGGAGATTTGGAAAAGAGCTACCTGGCCAACTGACTGGAAGAGATCTATATTCGTGCCTGTTCCCAAGAAAGGGGATACAACTGAATGTGAAAAATATTGAAGGGTATCATCAATATCACACACAAGCAAAATTTTACTAAAGATCATTCAAAAGTGACTGCAGCAGTATATATACAGGGAACTGCAAGAAAATCAAGCCAGATTCCGAAGAGGGCAGTGAAACAGGGACATCATTGCTGTTGTCAGATGGATATTAGCTGAAAGCAGAGAATATCAGAAAGATGTACATCTATGTTTTATAGACTATGCAAAGGCATTTGACTGTGTGGATCATAACAAATCATGAATAACACTGTGAAGAATGGGAATACCAGTGCACCTAATTGTACTCATGAGAAATCTGTAAGTGGACAAGGAGGCATTCATTCAAACAGAATAAGGAAATGTTGCTTGTTTTAAAGTTGAGGAAGGTGTAGGTCAGTGCTGTATCCTTTTACCATCTCTCTTCAATTTCTAATCTGATAAACTGGACTTTAGAACATGGCATCAGGATTGGAGGAAGACTCATTAACAACCTGCATTATCCAGATGACACAACTCTGCTTGCTGAAAGTAAAGAAGATTTGAAATATTTACCAATGAAGATCAAAGAACATAGCCTTCAATATAGATTTTGACTCAACATCAACAAAACAAAAATCCTTACAACTGGGTCAGTATGCAACTTCATGAAAAATGGACAAAAGATTGAGATGGTCAATGATTTTGCTGTACTTGGTTCTACAATCAACACCTGTGGAAGCAGCAGTCAAGAAATCAAAAGATACATTGCTTTGAGAAAAGCTATGGCAAAAGATCTCTTTAAAGTATTGAAAAGTAAAGATGTCACACTGCAGACAAAGGAGCACCTGACTAATGCCATGGTGTTTTCAGTTGCATCATATGGTTGTCATTGCTGGACATTGAACAAGGTAGACAGGAGAAGAATTGATGCTTTTGAATTGTGGTGCTGGAGACATCTATTGAATATACCATGGACTGCCAAAAGAACCAACAGATCTGTCCTAGAAGAAGTGCTACCAGAGTGCTCCTTGGAAGCAAGAATGGCCAGACTGTGTCTTACATATTTTGGACATGTAGTCAGGAGGGACCAGTCCCTGGAGAAGGACTTCATGTTTGGGAGAGTGGAGAGTCAATGAAAAAAAGGAAAACCCTCCACTGGATGATTTGACACAGTGTCTGCAACAATGGGCCTATACATAAATAAGATCATGTGCCTGGCACAGAACTGGGGAGTGACGTAGGGTCACTATAAGTCAGACCCGACTCGACAGCACCTAACAACAACAATTTTCCTACTTACATGTTTCTGTGCAATGTATTTCTATATGATGTATAGAATAACATTATTTTGCTATGAATATCTCATTTTTAAAATTTTTCTTCATTTGGTATAAGACTACATCAGAGATATTCACAAATGTTAGCTAAAAAACAGTTACTCTGATATCCCAGGTTCTTTCTATCCTTACATTTAAGGACTTGTGAGTACATTTCACTCTCTATATAGTGAGTAGATTCACTAACAGTAATTTAGAGTGGCAAAGCTCCTACACTCCATCAGAGCTGTCTGACATTCCTAGTGGTTTCCACTCTACCTAGAGCAGCAACTGACATACAATGAAAGGTTTAATATGTGAATTAATACTTTCGTACCAATCTCAGAGGTGTCAAAAAATCATACAGTTTGTAGATCTGCGTTACCAAAAAACACCTATCATTGTTCTTTTATAAAGAAAAAATTCAGAGATCAACATATTGGCAGATCATGTGAGTTATTGCAGAGTAGAAAGGAGGCAATTGTAGATTTGTGGTGAAGGAAAAAGTATGTAATAATTTGAATTATTGTCTATTTATGACCTCAGATGATATAAAAAAGGTATAAGCCAAGGAAAGAGATAACTTGATAAATAAAATTGTAAGTATTTACTAAGGAATAACAGGCTATGTTTAATTTTTCTGCAATGTTAAGTTTCACGTGGTGTCCCATTTCATGCAAAATAATATAGAGTGAGTTTACTTCCCAATTTAGACATGGGCACATAATGTCCATGTAATCTGCCTTGATTGTCTGTGGATCCCATCATGTGCCTCAGACATTTGCAGAACTTAATGTCTATATGAGTCACCATATAAATGGGATTTTAACCTTTACTTATTATAAGAAATGGTTATTTTGGGTTGCATATATTACCTCTTCATCTTTTTTGGGACACAGTAACAGAAAAGGAGACAGTGACTTATGTGCCTTAAAAATAAGGTCACAAAAGAATGGATAGGAAGATTGAAACAGAACATTCTGAGATTTTTACCAGTGTGAATTGCAGGTGAATATTTTTAAACTGGAACATAACCTCAGGTTAACTTTCATGACCATTTTCTGGCATTCATGTCTCTTAAAGAAATAGTACGTAATTCATGATTGCTGCTTATCTGTTTATGTATTACTTTCTGCTAATGAAAATTTACTTTAAAAAGAGGAAAGCATCTGCTATTTTAATCATGCCTGGAAATAAAGATAGCTATTTGAATACTAGAGTTAATGATATGTAGTATAAAATTGAAGAACAGGAATTGACCTAATGTCCATATATTACTTAATAACTTTTAAAAACATGTTGGTATTCTTAAAATGTACATTTGTGTGCAATCAGAGTCTGTGCACGTCTGTATCTGTGGGGGGGGGGGCAGTGTTTGTGTACAGCTGGGAAAAGGAGAATTTCACTTTTGACAAGTAAGAAACAGCAGCTACATCTGCTAAAGTTTCTGTTTCCATAAAAAGAATACCTGCTAGCCTGCTGACATGAGGCAGACTAAACTGCAATGTTGAAAGATTAAGGCCAGCTGGTGTTTTTCCAGTTGATTTGCACTTTTGGAGATCAAGGTGATCCCCTTTATTTTTAACGGATGTTGATGACTCAAAAAGTTGGCATCTTATAAGGATAGTACAGTTACTTCCTTTAATGATATAAAAAATCACATTGGAAAAAACACAAATAGCAATGATTAACATCAAAGCGGTTAATTGGCAATAATTGCAATATGAATGTTTACCTTCTTGATTAAGTCTAACTATTTATAAATGGCCTATGTATAATCTATATCCTAAATGTGTGAGAGGGATGCAGAAATGTACAGATATAAATTATATCCCTATGATGAAAGGAAGAAAACTTTCCAATTAAATGGTAGATGAATTTGCAATAAAATTTGACTACATTCAAGAAAAACAAGCTCTGTATAACTATTAGGCAAAATAAAACTTTCTCTTAATTTCATATCTTATATATAATACAATCATTGCCTGCTCTCTTCAAATTTATCTTTCCTACCAATACATATATCTAATACCACCCTCATCATTTTTAGGCCTTAACTCTTCTATTATTTAACAATAAAATCCAGGCTAATGTACTTTGACAGACAGGTGTGATTTCTCAATACTTCTAATATTTATAAAGCCCACTTATTTGGTTTATCTATGCTTACCATATTTAGTTACTATACAGTGTTAGTATTTATTGACATCCACAAGCGATTTATTCAAATGAAAATTTATGAAGATTTAATCACATCTATTTTACTCAAGAAAGAGTCCTACATCATAATTTTTATGAGTCCTACACATAAATTCTATAAAATAGCAAACTAAGTTCAAATGTTAAAGTATAGATTGCAACACTTAAATTATATCAAGAGAATCAATGTATCCAGGTGTGGTGGTGCACGCCTATAGTCCCAGTGTCTTGGGAGGCGGAGGCAAGAGGATTGCAAGTTCCAGACCAGAGGCAGTCTGTGTAACTTAGTGAGACCCTGTCTCAAAAAGTAAGAAAATGGGCTGAGGGTGCAGCTCAGTGGTCCAGCACTTGCAGAGTATGCAAAGGAAAAAAAAGAAGAAGAATCAATGTACACATAAAAAGGAAAACTACCACTTAAAAGTATTTTAAAAGAAGAATTATTCCTGCAAATAGTACAAACAATCCTTTATAAATATCAAAAGCATAGACTCAAGGCTATATTTTGTAAAACTGATTTATATTCACTTTAATGAGGCAATATGTATTTTTAAAGGACGTGGCTAAATTTACTTACCTAATGTTCTGGTATCACTAGTTAAGAAATTGGAAAATTCATTTGTTATTTACTACAAATACGTTTGGGGCTGGGATTTAGCTCAGTTGGTAGATTGCTGCTCTGTACTCTCTGTAGTCCTGGGTTAAGTCCCCAACAAAATAAGAATGGGAGAAGGACCTGGCAACCCACTCCCAAAATAATCTGGAAACAATCTGCCATTGAAACCCTGTGAGTAGCACAGGAGCACTATCATAGTGTTGGGCATGGCACAGTGTCAGGGAATGTTTCATTGTGTTGTGCATAGTCACTATTCATTGGACCTCACTTGATGGCATCTAACAACAACAACAATAAATATGCTTAGCTTAATAACTAAAGGGTGGAAAAATATGTTGGAGGATATCTTACTATAGAAATCAGATAGACAAAAAATTGGGGAATTATTTTCTTCTTATTATAATATCAGTAATTTGGTCTTATCAAATAATGATCTTTGCCAAGTATTTTAAATACTTAATAAAAAAGTGGGTCATCTGAGACTTGGTCTTGAGCTGCCTTATGTTGTTGGACTACCATATATTCCTTGCACAGAAAAATAGGATCTATTCGGTCTTGCAGTTGGGAAACTTACACCACCTTTTAGTCAGTTTTCATATCTATATATGTAGTGCTTTTGAATCCGTGCAAAGTCTTTCAAATCATTAAATGTCATGAGTCTATAAAACATATGTGATATTTACTATTTAGAGCATATGTGGACATAGGATAGCTCTTTGACCATGCCATAGAAATATTTTACCAGCTACCTCTTCAATTTGAAAATTATTTTTAAGCCTAAAGAATGAAGAAACATTGGCAAAGATAAGCTTAAGTAAACATTAAAAAATGAAGTGAAATATATTTTTGGTGATTGAAATACTTTAAAAACAATTTTAAAATGAATACTCTAAAACAATTGAAGTTGCTCACCAGATAAGCATGGATTCAAATCTTTAAAGTGCTTTGAATACAGCAAATGTTGCAAATTCAACAAATACTGAGTATCTACCATGTGCTTGGCTGAGTAGACACAATAAAGAATAAAACTGGCAGCTGTCTTGAAAATTCAGTTTCATATGATTTAAGGCCACTTTGGTATATAGTGTTTAAAATAACTTTACAATATCACAGCACTTTAATATCAGATGTTGTAATATTTAATTTGTCAATATTTAATTTATCTAGTGTGGAGTAAAGTTCATGTCTTGAGAGAATCTATTTGCTTGTTTCAAAAAATTAAATAAAAATAAGAAAATGAAAGTTTATTGATTCTAGTAAATATTATTTGGTATAAGAACTTTTCATTGTAATATGTAGTAGATGATTATCAACTAAAAATAAATCTCACCTCAGAAACATTAATTGAAATTAATTTAGGTTATAATAAAAGTAAGATATAAGAAACAATTTTACTCTGGACATGTTGTGAGTTTTAGGCTTTGATTCATGCAAATAAACTTAAATATTTATAGATTCACATTAATCCTATTTGAAATATTAATAAGAGACTGGAGGTCTTTTTAAAAGTAGCCTTGTGATAACCTCAGTATAGAATTACATCAAGATCTGGGACTATTTACTCAGAAGGGAAGCAATTTAAAATGCAAAATTAAACCTATAGTGTTCCTAAGTTGTAACTTAAAAGTCATTTACACCCAATGAAACCATGACTTTGCTCAATATGAAATTTAGCTAAGTAATCATATGAGCATTTTATGTACTAATGAACTATTTAAAATTGAATATATGTAAATGTGCATTAAGGGATGTATAAAAGTGAAGAAGATTGCTGAGAAAAGAAACTTTAACGGTTATTAAGGAACCATCTTTGTTTATGAGGTAAATAGAAATGTTAAAACTATGGTTAATATATACTGTTGAAAAGATGAAATGGGGAATATTTTGTAGCACTCTAGTGTAATGGAAACATGGACAAGGTCGTCTTACTAAATTACATTTGAATAGCAGTTCCTCACATTACCTACCAGGTAAGAGAAGTTAAACTGGAGGCACAATTTTTTCACTTATAATATTTACTAATAAAACCTTCTTATAAAGTCTGGAGGATAAAATTAGACAAAATTAAAAATTCCTTACCATAGTGTTAGCAAAATAGCTGCTTAATAAACAATTAACAACATTATATAGCATCTCATTTTAAATGCTGGATGTTATTAAGAATAAACCAGATACATTTTATCATAGATTAAGATATGGAAAGGAAGAAAAATAGTATCATGTAATTTCCATTTGTATCCTGCCATATCATCAGACCATGGGAGGATACAATGTAAAATCAGAAAGAAAACAAATCAATACATCTCTAAGAGTAAAAATAACAATCAGAACTATCCTATTTTAATTTAGCATAGTTAAATGATTGGATACTAGTAACCTGACAATGATAATTGGGGATACTGATTAGAGTAACATAATAAAAAGTTGTGACAACCAATAATATATTTTCAAGTAATCAAATATTTAGAGATTTTCAAACATAAAACTTGAAAGTAACTAGATCTTTTGTTTCAAAAATGAAAGATGTGATATTGAAATTTATTTATTAGCAGATATACATTAAAACAGATTTAAAAAATTAATGTGTACAGGGAGGTTAAAAGTCTTTTATATTCCTCCTAAAGTTATGCATACTTTACAGTGTCCAGGAATGTTCATTCTGTTGCACAGAGTTGCTGAGTTGGACTCGACAGAATCTAATAACAACAAACAACAGTCTCCTTAGGTAAGAAGAGAAAATTCTTAAACTTACCTACTTTAACTTCTCAATATTTACAGCATATTAATTCTCCAAAATCAGCTGGGCGTGGTGGCTTACGCCTGTAATCCCAGCAATTTGGGAGGCAGAGGCAGGAGGATCTCAAGTTTAAGACCAGAGGCAGTATTCCTAACTTAGCAAGACATTGCCCCCTCCAAAAAAAAAAAAGTAAAAAATGGGCTGAGGGTGAAGCTCAGTGGTTCAGCACTTGCAAAGCATGCAAGTTTGAGGCCCTGAGTTCAAACCCCAGTTGTTGTTGTTGTTGTTGTTAGGAGCCATCAAGTCGAGTCCGACTCAGACCGACTCTATGTACAGCAGATTGAAACACTTGCCGATTCTGTGCCAGGCAAAGGATCTTATTTATGTTTAAGCCCATTGTTGCAGACACTGTGTCAATCCATCTGGTGGAGGGTTTTCCTCTTTTGCTTTGGCCTGCCACTCTCCCAAACATGATGTCCTTCTCCAGGGATTGTTCTCTCCTGACTACATGTCCGAAATATGTAAGACGCAGTTTGCCCATTTTTGCTTCCAAGGAGCACTCTGGTTGCACTTCTAGGACAGATTTGTTGGTTCTTTTGGCAGTCAATGGTATATTCAATGGACGTCTCCAGTACCACAATTCAAAAGCATCAATTCTTTTTCTGCCTCTCTTGTTCAATGTCCAGCTTTTACAACCATATGATGCCACAGAAAATACCATGGCATGAGTCAGACACACCTTTGTCTTCAATGTGATGTCTTTGCTTTTCAGTACTCTAAAGAGATCTTTTGCCACAGCTTTTCCTAGAGCAATGAGTCTTTTGATTTCGTGATGCTGTTTCCGCGGTGTTGATTATAGAGCCAAGCAAAGCAAAATCTTGGACAACCTCAATCTTTTCTCCATTTACTGTGAAGTTGAGTGCTGACCCACTCGTAAGGAGTTTTGATTTGTTGATGTTTAGTCCTAACCCATATTGAAGGCTATGATCTTTGATCTTCACCAGTAAATGTTTTAAATCCTCTTCATTTCCAGCAAGCAAAGTGGTGTCATCTGCATAACCCAGGTTGTTAATGAGTCTTCCTCCAATCTTGATGCCACGTTCTTCCTCATAAAGTCCAGCTTCTTGGATTATTTGCTCAGTGTATAAATTGAAGAAATAGGGTGAAAGTATACAGCCCAGGTGCACACCTTTCTCAACTTTAAACCACTCAGTGTTTCCTTGTTCTATTTGAACAAATGCCTCCTGGTTCACCTACAGATTTCTCATGAGCACAATTAGGTGTTCTGGTATTCCCATTTTCTGAAGTGTTTTCCATAATTTATTGTTGTTGTTGTTAGGTGCCGTCGAGTTGGTATCCGACTCATAACGACCCTCTGTACAACAGGGGAAACACTATTGTCAGTGCTTCTCTGCTGTTCATAGGGTTTTCAAAGGCAGGTTGATTTTTTGGGGGAGGGGGTTGCCAGGTCTTCTCCCAGAAGCCTACAGCTTCTGGTGTTCCCAGGCGGTCTCCCATCCAGGTACTAACCAGGCCCCACCCTGCTTAGCTTCCGAGATCTGACGGGATCGGATGCCACAGGCTACAGCTGCAGTCCATAATTTATTATGATCCACATAATCAAATGCCTTTGCATAGTCAATAAAACATAGATAAATGACTTTGTGATATTCTCTGCTTTCAGCTAATATCCACATGACATCAGCAATGATGTCCCTGGTTCCCCGCCCTCTTCTGAATCCCGCTTGATTTTCCGGTAATTCCCTGTCTATATACTGCTGCAGTCGCTTCTGAATGATCTTTAGTAGAATTTTGCTTGTGTGCGATATTAATGATATTGTCCGATAGTTTGCACATTCAGTTGGATCCCCTTTTTTGGGAATAGGCACAAATATGGACCTCTTCCAGTCAGTTGGCCAAGTAGCTGTTTTCCAAATCTGTTGGCATAGACATGTTAACACCCCCAGTGCTGCATCTGTTTGTTGAAACATCTCTATTGGTATCCCATCAATTCTTGGAGCCTTGTGTTTCTCCAGTTCTTTCAAGGCAGCTTCCATTTCGTCTTTCAACACCATTGGTTCCTCTTCGTATGCAACCTCTTGGAATGGTTGGTCGTCTACCAATTCTTTCTTCTATAATGACTCTGTGTATTCTTCCCATCTTCTTTGGATGTTTCCTGCATCATTTAATGTTTTCCCTGTAGAATCTTTCACTACTGCCACTCGAGGCTTGAAATTTTTCTTCCCTTCCTTAAGCTTGAGAAACACAGAGTGTGTTCTTCCCTTTTGGTTTTCTGCCTCCAGCTCCTTGCACATGTCATTATAATATTTGTTTTTGTCTTCTCAAGCTGCCTTCTCAAATCTTCTGTTTAGTTCCTTAACTCCATCATGTCTTCCCTTTGCTTTAGCTTCTCGATGTTCAAGGGCAAGGTCCAGTGTCTCCTTTGACATGTAATTTGGTCTTTTCTTTTTTTCTTGTCGTTTTAAGAACTTTTTGCTTCCTTCTTGAATGATATCTTTGATGTCATGCCACAATTCTTCTGGTCTTCTATCATTTGTGTCTAATGCATTAAACCTATTTTTGAGGTGGTCTCTGACCTCAGGTGGGATATACTCAAGGTCATACCGTGGCTCTCGTATACTTGTTCTAATTTTCTTCAGCTTCAGTTTGAACTTGCATATGAGAAGTTGATGGTCTGATCCACAGTCAGCACCTGGTCTTGTTTTGACATTTTGTACAAAGCTTTTCCATCGTTTCTTTGCACATATGTAGTCAATTTGATTCCTGTATGTTCGGTCTGGTGAAGTCCATGTGTCTAGTCTTTGTTTATGATGTTGAAAAAATGTATTTGTAATGAAAAGGTCATTCGTCTGACAAAATTCTATCATGCGATCTCCAGCTTCGTTTCTGTCACCAAGACCATATTTTCCAACTACTGAGCCTTCTTCTTTGTTTCCAACCTTTGCATTCCAGTCACCAGTGATTATCAGTATGTCTTGATTGCATGTTTGATCTATTTCAGATTGCAGAAGGTGATAGAAGTCTTTCCTCCTTCATTTGTGTCCTTAGTGGTGGGTGCATAAATTTGAATGATAGTCATATTAACTGGCCTTCCTTGTAGGCGTATGGAAATTATTCTATCATTGAGAACATTGTATTTCATGACAGATCTTGAAATGTCTTTTTTGATGATGAATGCAACCCCATTCCTCTTTTGTTTATCATTCCCAGCATAGTAGACCATATGATTGTCTGACTCAAAATGGCCCATGCCGGTCCATTTTAGCCCACTGATGCCTAGAGTGTCAATGTTTATGTGCTCCATTTCTCTTTTAATGATTTCTAATTTTTGTAGATTCATGCTACTTATATTCCATGTTCCAATTATTAATGGATGTTTACAGCTGTCTTTCCTCATTTTGAGTCATGCCACATCAGCAAATGGAGGTCCTTGAGGCTTTACTCCATTTCCGTCATCATGGTTGCCTCTACTTTGAGGAGGCAACTCTTCCCTAGTAGTCTTTTGAGTGCCTTCCAACCTGGGGGGCTCATTTTCCGGCACTATATCTGACAGTGTTTCTTTGCTATTCATAGGGTTTTCAATGGCTAGTTGTTTCAGGAGTGGCTTGCCAGGTCCTACTCCCTAGTCTGTCTTAGTCTGGAAGCTCAGCTGAAACCCTGTCCATCATGGGTAACCTTGCTCATATCTGAGGTACCAGTGGCAAAGCTCTCAGCCTCATCGCAACATGAAAGCCCCCACAGTGCTGCAAACTGACAGCCATGTGGGGAACATCCTTAATGGTCCCCCTTTTATTTGCATGTTTTCCCTTCTGCAAATTCCACATGTGAGTGTACATGCTATATTTATCTTTGTGAGACTAGCTTATTTCATTTAACATGATGGTGTCTACTTCCATCTTTTTTTCCTGCAAATGACATAATTTTGCTCTTCTTAACAGATGAATAAAACTTCATTGTGTTTATGTAGTACATTTTCTTTATCCATTCATCCAATGATGGGCACCTAGGTTGACATTATAATATAGTTATTGTGAATAGTGCCACAGTGAATGTGGGTATGCAGGTATCTTTACAGAAATCTCATTTTGATTCTTTTGATATTATATGCAGGAGTGGTATAGTTGAATCACATGCAATTCTTTTTTGGGGATTTTGAGAAACCTCTACACTGTTTTCCATACATTCCTGCCAACAGTGTATAGTTTCTTTGTCCTCCGCATTCTTGCCAATATTTGTTGATGCCATTTGTTTGATTTTTTTCTATAACAATTCTGACTGGGGTAATAAAACATCTCAACATAATTTTGACTTGTATTTCTGTGATGACTAAAGACTTGAGTACTTTTGATGTATTTATTAGCTGTATGTATTTCTTCATTTGAAAAAAGTGTATGTTCAGTTCATTTCCTAGGTTATTGATTATATCATTTGTTCCTTTGGCATTTAGTTTTTTCAAGTCTTTATATATTGTGGATATTAATCCCCTGTCAGATGAATAGTAGGCAAAGATTCTTCCTATTCTTTAGGCTGTCTCTTCACTCAGTTGTGCAAAAGCTTTTTACTTGTGTTCTGTGCAAAAGCTTTTTACTATGATTCTATCCTATTTGTCAATTCTTGCCATTATTTTCTTTGCTAATAGAGTCTTATTCAGAGAGTCATTGTCTCTGCCTAGATCTTGAAGTCTTTCCTTTATGTTTTCCTCTAGTGATTTCAAAATCTTAGGCCTTAACCTTAAAGTCATAGGCCTATTTTGAGTTTATATCTTTGTACAGGGTGAGATGTAGCTACCATGTTTCAGTCTTTCAGTTTCCTCAACACCATTTGTTAAGCAGGCTGTGTTTTTACCAATGAAAATACTTTTAATGCATGAAGGCACTGAAGTGATGGTTACCACATTATCCTACCTATATTATGAGTCAGTCAATACATAGATGCATTGGATTGAAATAGATATTATTTCTTGCCTGGGATTAACATTAGGAGGAACTTTTATTAAGAGTAGAAAGGAAGCTTAAATCAATTTCACAATTTAAATAAGTGTGATTAAATCAAAATAAAACTATTTACTTCTGGTGTATGACCTGAAATAGAGCTGTTAATTCATATGTAATCAAATTATGAAAAGAACAAGCTGGTTATAAACAACTTAACACAGATGTTCAACTAAAATATAGCAAGAATTTAAGCTACAATAGTGTCTCAAAGTAAAATATACTTGAAATTTTAGAATAATAATCCAATTTTATAAAGATAATTCCAGGCTCCCAAATTATACAATAAAATATGTCTAGTGCTTGTCTCAGTCCCTCACTTCATAGTATTATTGAAATAGCCAATAGCATATTGAAAAGAAATCTGAAAACAAAACAAAACTGGAATTCTTAGAAATTATGGAATGGTATTAGAAATGACAGAACTTTTAAGGCTCTTACAGAATATACATTGAAATTGAACCAGACTGAAGAAGAAGGAAATCAGATTTACCACTTCCAGCCCTCTGTAAACCATGCTACCCTTATGGATGTTTAGGCAATTCCAGTTGACCTTTCAGGAGTGAAAATAGAAGTGGAAATATACATTAAAGATACAATTTTGGGTTTTTTTTCTTTAATAAGCAGAATGTTAAAGCCATGGCAGATGTATATGAAGGGGGTATTACAGTAGCTAATCAAGCAGATTAGCTTGATTGCTAGGTGATAAGGTTTTGTAGTTGCTAGGAGGTACATTTAAAAGATCTTACAGTGCTTGATCTTTATTTTGAAGGGACAGATTTGGGACAGTGACATTCACTAGTCAATGTCAGTAAAAGAGACAAATTTAAGCTAAAACAACCAAATAAATAGAAGCTTTAGGAATGAACAAAAATAAAGGCAAGAAATCCTGAATGATACTTAGTACCTATACAACTTCCACTTATTTTTACCATACAAAGTTAGTAGCATTGGAATGTACTAGCATTTAAGAGGGCTAGGAGTTAGCTCAGTTGGTAGAGCACCAATCTTCAGGCTCCAAGGTCCCAAGTTCAATTCCTAGCACTACAAAAATGGGAGAAGGATGTGGCAATCCACTCCCGAGGCAATCCCAAAACAATTAGCCCTTGAAAATCCTATGAGGGTCGCTACAAGTCTGACAAGACTCAAAGGCACCTAATAACAACAACAGCATTTAGGAAGCCTCAAGATAATAGCACTGGGAAAATAAGAAAAATTAAAGAGGTCAGCAGAATCAGAAAAAGACCAGTACCCCCTATGATATTTGCAAAGAAACTGGACCCAATAGAAAGTCAAATCAGAAATTTGGCCATTGATAGGCAAATTATACCAATCATCTACAAGAAATGACAGGAAGGAAGCTTGTGTGCTAGGATTGCCATTTTTATGCAATTTTTCATATGTTAGTAATTGCTGAGCTAAAAGTATAAATGTTTCATAAGCTGAAATTGGACTTAAATTCTCAAAAGAGAAATGAGAACAATAATAACAGCAATAAGAGTTGGATATTGATAAGAAACAAGGAAAATTTATATAATTTGAGAAAGGAACTTGATAGGAATCAATCAAATATGACTAAGCAAATGTATATTCGTACATACATAAGCACATCCACATATGCAACACATAGTTACACACAATTGCAACAAAAACAGGAAAAATTGATAAAAACACAGGACAAAATGTGTAGTATTAAAGGTAAAATAGCATTATATAAAAACTCTCTTTACTGTTTTATTAAAATTCAATAAAACCTCATAGGATGCACTTTCAAAAAAGATATACAGAAGGAAATTGAAATACCAAATTCAAATAAAATGGGATGCTGAATATAACATTGGCTGCAAGACCTAAGTAATTTTGCTTTTACATAGGTACAAGGGAAAATGAACACTTCTGAAACAATTCTCCCCCACATGTCTGTCAGCTAATCTTGCTCTGGGAGCTTTGGTGTTGCTGTGATTATAAAAGCTATGCCATCCGTATTTAAGATACAAGCAGGGTCACCCATGGTGGACAGATTTTAGCTGTGTTTCCATATTAAGACAGACTAGGGAGAAGGACCTGGCAGCCCTCTCCCAAAACAACCGTTGAAAACTGTATGGATAACAGAGAAGCATTGCCAAATATAATATTGGTAAATGAGCCAACCACGCTGGAAGTCACTCAAGAAATGACTGAGGAAGAGGTATCTCCTAAAATAGAGTCAACTTGAATGATGAGAATGCATTAAATCCCCTTAGATCTTCTTTTGCTTATGTGGCATGACTGAAAATGAGAAGAAACATATTGGCTATTACATTGGGCTCAGACATAAATGGAGCTTGTACATGGCACAATGTTAAGTTGTGTCTTGTTCTGCTGTACATAGGGTCACTATGAGTCAAATCTGACCCAGAGCACTAAACAAAAACAACAAAATACTTCTTTTAAGGTGAAATCAAAAGGTACAAGTTAATGAATGATATGTTATCTACTAAACAGATCAATACCTATTGAATAAACTATTTTATGTTTTAAGATAAAATGCAATAAAAGAAACTTTGATGGCTTTATAGGTCAGTAGTTTCATTTACTTTTTAATTTAATCTGAGGAATTCATATATTAACAGAAAATTTCTTCTAAACTATAACAATTATACAGGTTAATTTCAGTAACAAAAATTAAATTCAAGACTCTAACTTCACTATTTTATCCACTGAACCCATATAAGCTCTCACTTGTCTGTCAGTTTGTCAGCTGTGGGGACTTGCATGTTGCTGTGATGCTGACAGCTATGCCATCAATATTACAGATCCAAGCAAGGTCAGCCATGGCAGACAGGCTTCAGCTGAACCTCCAGACTAATATAGACTAAGGAAAATGACATGGCAACCCACTCCCACAACAACTAAGTACTGAAAACTATGAATAGCAGAGAAACAATGTCAGATATAGTGTTGGAAATTGAGCCCTCTGGGTTGGAAAGCACTCAAAATATGACTGGAGAGGGGTTACCGTCTCAAAATAGAGTCTACCTTAATGGCAGAATGGTGTAAAGCTCCAGTGACCTCCATTTGCTGACATGGCATGACTCAAAATGAGAAGGAATAATTGTAAACATCCATTAATAATTGGAGCATGGAATGTACATAAGATGAAATAGGAAAATTAGAATTCATAAAAAGGGACATGGAATGCATAGAAATTGACATTGTAGGCATCAGCAAAATAAAAACACAACTGGTTCAGTAAGCAACTCCATGATTAATGGACAGAATACTGGGGTTAAGATTTTGCTTTAGTTAGTTCTACAATCAACACCAATAGAAGCAAAGTCAACATACCAAAAGATGAATTGTGTTGTGAAAAGTTGTTGCAAGAGATCTTGAAAATGAAGTTGTGTTTAACACATAATATGTATTTTCACTTGCATTTTGTGCTTATGAAAACTGGACTTTCAATACAGGAGACAGAAGAAGAATACATGCTTTTGAATTATGGTGCTAAAGACAAATATTGAATATACTTGGACTGCCAAAAAAACCAACAACTTTACTCCATGCAATGTCTCTTTTGATTGCATGGGGTAAAGTTATTGTATATATGCATTTGAACCACTTAGAAGCACACTTAAATTTAATGATGTCTTAGATACCATCACCAGATATTCTGATTCATCTGACCTCAGCTGACCAGGACATAGAGATTTTAAAAAGTCCCTGTGTACAGATTCCTCCTGAGCAAAATTAAGTGCTCTGGTATTCCCATTCTTTGCAATTTTATCCATAATTAATTGTGATCCACACAGTCAAATGCTTTGCAAAGTCAATAAAATATAGACACCTTTTTGGCACTCTCTACTTTTGGTAATATCCATCTGACATCAGCAAAGATGTTCCTGGATCCATGCCCTCTTCTGAATCCTGCTTAATTTTCCATCAGTTCCCTCTCAACATACTGCTACAGTCACTTTTGAGTGATCTGTACCAAAATTTTAGTTGTGTGTAATATTAATGATATCTATCAATGATTTCAAAATTCAGTTGGATCCCTTTTCTTGGGGATAGGCACAAATATGGATCTCTTTCAGTCAGTTGGCCAGGTAGTTGTTTTCCAAATCTTCTGGCATAAATAAACTAGCACCCTCAGTGTTGCATCTGTTTGTTGAAACATTTCATTCGATAGCCCATCAATTCCTGCAGTAGTGTGTTTTCCCAATTCTTTCAAGGAAGCTTCCAATGTGTCCTTCAGTACCACTGGTTCCTGATCACATGCAACCTCTTGAAATAGTTGGTCATCTATCAATTCTTTTTGGTGTAAGGACTCTGTGTATTCCTTCCATCTTCTTTTGATATTTCCTGCATTGGTTAATATTTTCCTTATAGAATCCTTTAATATTGCTACTAGAGGCTTGAATTTTTTCTTCTATTCCTTAAGCTTGAGAGAAATAGAACATGTTCTTCCTTTTCAGCTTTCTAACTCAAACTCTTTGCATATGTCATTATAATATTTGATTTTATCTTCTCTGGCTCCCCTTCAAAATCTTTTGTTTAGTTCTTTAACATCTTTACATCATCTCTTCCATTTACTTTAGCTGCTTGATGTTCAATGGCAAGTTTCAGAGTCTCTTTTGAAATATAATCTGGTATTTTCTTTTTATATGACTTTTTAATAACTTTTTCTTTCCACCTGAATGATGTCTTTGATTTCATGTCACTACTTGTCTGGTCTTCCATCATTAGTGGCTAATGTATCAAATTTGTTCTTGAGGTGGTGTCTGAATTCAGGTGGAATATACTCAAGGTCATACCTTGGTTCGTGTACACTTGTTCTAATTTTCTTAAGTTTCAGTTTGAACCTGCACATGAGCAGTTGATGATCTGATCAAAAATCAGCACGTGGTCATTAATACTTTTGATATTGAACTTTTCCATCATCTCTTTCCACAAATGTACTCAATTTGTTTCCTGTATGTTCCTTCTGGTGAATTCCATGTGTATAGTCAGCATTTATGTTGGTGAACAAATGTATTTGCAATGAAAGGGTCATTAGTCTGACAAAATTCCATCATGCAATCTACACCATTGTTTCTGTCACCAAGGGCATATTTTCCAACTCTTGAGCTTTCTTTGTCTACAACTTGTGCATTCTAGTCACCAGTAATTATCAATGCATCCTGATTGCATGTTCGATCCATTTCAGATTGCAGAAGCTGGTAAAAATTTTAACTGTGTTCATTTGCATCCTTAGTGGTGTATGAATAAATTTGATTGATACTCATTAACTGGCCTTCATTGTAGGCATATGGATATTATTCTATCACTGACAGCATTGTACTTCAGGACAGATATTCAGATGTCTTTTTTAAGGATGAATGCAACCCCATTTCTCTTAAACCTGTTATTCTGGCATAGTAGAACAAATAATTATCTGATTTAAAATGGCCCACACACTTATGCCTAGAATGTCAAAGTTTATGTATTCTATCTCCCTATTGATGATTTCTATTTTTTTCTAGATTCATATGCAGTTCATTCCATGTTCCAATTATTAATGGATTTATACAAGGGTTCCTTCTCCTTTTGAGTCATGTCACGTAAGCAAATGGAAATCCCAGGGGCTTTATTCCATTCCCATCATTAAGGTAGACTCTATTTTGAGGAAGCAACTCTTCCCCATTAGTCTTTTGAGTGCCTTCCAACCTGGGGAGCTCAATTTCCAGCTCTATATCTGATATTATTTCTCTGCTATTCATAGGGTTTTCACTGTCTAATTGTTTTGCGAGTAGATTAGCCATGTCCTTCCTCCTAGTCTGTCTTAGCCTGGAAGCTCAGCTGAAACCTATTCACTGTGGGTGACCCTGCTAGTATCTGTACTACCAGTGGCATAGCTTTCAGATCACAGTAACATGCAAGCCCTTATAGTAGGGCAAGCTGGCAGACGCATGGGGGCATTAATTTTAAAGTGAGGAAAGGAATCCAGTTATGTATTCACAATGATTTATCCATTTATGATTTTAACCCTTCCCTGATGAACCTGGATAAATATTCTATGATTCCAATTTTTTTTCTTTTTAAAGCCATTCCCCTACAAAAGGAAAATGAAGTTTTGTCATTTGCAGGGAAATGCATGAAACTAGAGATCATCATTTTAAACAAAGTGAACCAGACTCAAAAATGCAAATTACATGTTCTCTCTCAAATTTAGAATCTAGATTTTACACAAAACAAAAGAGAGTGCAACGGGGCCTATTGGTAGGGAAGACTGGAAAAGCAAAAAGTGTGAGGGAGCAATGAGGTGGAGGTGAGGAAGGGCTAAACAAAAGCAAAGTCTACAGTATAATTGTAGGAAAATTCCATAATAAAATATTGTATGTTGACTAAAATTTTAGAAAACAAAGCCATTGTTCTCATAACTCCTATAATCATATCTGCTGCAGAGTAATCACTTGAGGATGTTGGTTAACTGACTGACTGACTGAATGAATGAATGAACAAATGAATTATTTTTTCTTCTGTGAATTGGTTGTGTGATTTTTAAATTATATTTTATGCCTAATTTTTATTGAAATGTTTCAAACACTTCTCCCCTTACTTGGCAAATATTTTATGCTGACTTATCTTTTTCTTTGTTTGGTTTATAGTGTAATTTGACATTCACAAGTGTTTGGCTCTTAATGTAGTAGAGAAAACTGCCCAGTTACAAAATATTTATAAAATTCCAATAAATGTGCCAGAATAAAGAAATATCTTGCTATTCCATTTCTCTCTCAACTCCATGGAATATTAACATGTTTAATAAAATATTCAAAATGAAAAGTGATATTTAATGAAAATAGTCTGAAACCTAAAATATAAATCATTAATTAGATCTTTCAAATTTTAAAAATTTAGTCTGAGATAATATGCTAATAATTAACACATACTGCTTCAGGCCTCAGAAAAGTTTCTTCAAAAGTTAATGCTACTTTTATGCAAAATTTTTTCAAGCATCTACTATAGGCAGGTGAGAATAAGTGGAAATGATAATATGGAGAAATACAGAGTGTGAGACCACTTGTGATAAGAAGGCATGCATTCTTAGTGTTCAGTAAGAGATTATAAGAAGCAAAAAACAGTAAAATTAATAATTAGATATACAGGTACAAATGTATGTACAAATTTATGCATATTTGTATATGTGTACATATATATGTGTATAATTATGTATATATTTTACACCCAAACATTGGTGGTCATTAGACTCTAAGCCTCTCTTCTTAAAGCTCCATAAAATCCTCAAATCCTAAAACCCTCATGTAAATTGAACATGGCACTTTTCCTCCAGGGCAGTGTAAAATTTGTGTATTATGTTGAGATACAATCAAAGTTGTTTCCTTCCCTATTATATTGATTTTACACATGGGTAAAATCATCAACTTATTATTTAGAAAAGATTAGTATAATGTAATACTTAATAAATCCAATTCAAGTTGATGCTGTGAAAAATTAAATGTTTTCAATTTTGTATAGTGAACACTAAAAATGTCAAAGTCAAATTGAAATATTTTAGTAGGACAATAGTAAATATTCTGTATAATACTTAAAGATTTACTTGGTTTTTGATAGTTGTT
>VMDO01027797.1:0-24769 GCA_007922755.1 Pedetes capensis | reverse complement strand
GCTTTTCAATACTCTAAAGAGATCTTTTGCCACAGCTTTTCCTAGAGCAATGCGTCTTTGGATTTCTTGACTGCTGCTTCCACGGGTGTTGATTATAGAGCCAAGCAAAGTAAAATCTTGGACAACCTCAATCTTTTCTCCATTTAATGTGAAGTTGCGTGCTGACCCAGGCGTAAGGATTTTTGTTTTGTTGATGTTTAGTCGCAACCCATATTGAAGGCTATGATCTTTGATCTTCATCAGTAAATGTTTTAAATCCTCTTCATTTTCAGCAAGCAAAGTGGTGTCATCTGCATAACGCAGGTTGTTAATGAGTCTTCCTCCAATCTTGATGCCGCGTTCTTCCTCATAACGTCCAGCTTCTCGGATTATTTGCTCAGCGTATAAATTGAAGAGATAGGGTGAAAGTATACAGCCCTGACACACACCTTTCTCAACTTTAAACCAGGCTGTGTTTCCTTGTTCTATTCGAACAACTGCCTCCTGGGTCATGTACAGATTTCTCATGAGCACAATTAGGTGTTCTGGTATTCCCATTTTCCGAAGTGAGACATTTATAGTATGTTTGTTAATCCTGCCAGGTTGACAGTTTTCAGGTTTCTTTATGAATGCTCACTAAATTTGTTTTGGAAATTTCTCATGAAATTCCTCATGTAAATGGAGTTTCACTTTTCATTTTTTATAAATGAAGTTTCACTTTTTATTTTAGAGTGATTCTTCAGAAGCAACTGGCAAGCCAAAGAGAAGTTTTTATGCTGCCAGGGATTTGTACAAATACCGTCACCAGTACCCAGTAAGAGTATAAAATTTTTTTCATATAAAATATTTCCCTTCTGTTTTTCTAATTTTATAGTAGCAATAAGAAAAATATAAGAAGGATCCTTGTGCCTTTTCTTTATTTCCATATACCGGAGATTTACTTATTCTTTTCCTTTAGCAGAACTTCAAAGATATCCGATATCAAAATGACTTAAGCAATCTTCGTTTTTATAAGAATAAAATTCCATTTAAGCCAGATGGTGAGTAAAAAGCAAACTTTAAGTAATAACATGTTCCTGGGTATTCTTTGTTTATACCATGATTACTGTATTCTTACTGCATTTGTTTTCTTTTTCTCCTCTCCTCCTCCTCTTCCTCCTCCTCCTCTTCCTCCTCCTCCTCTTCCTCCTCCTCCTCTTACTCCTCCTTTTTTGGGGAGTTTACTTTACTATGCAGTCTAATGTGTCCCAACTCAAAGTCTTAGGCTCTAGAGGTGTAGACATCCACTTGGTAGATTCTGGAGACACAGCTATTACTTAGTGATACCTTCCTACCACCTGTATACCACAGCTATTATCTCAAGGGCTTTAGGGGCAATTTTTTTTGTGAGCAAAACTGAGAGGAGATTTATAGAGCCATAGAATTTTAGCTTAGGAACTTTGGATGAGATTGAATTCAGCTTTCTCATTTTAAAGATGAGGTCACTGAGACTTGAAGCATAGACAGCTAACTTATTGAATCACTCAATTAATTGTAGAGTTGAGCTGGGTTCCAGCGTTCACTGTTTTTTCCAATATACCATCCCTATAAAATATTTAGACTGTGACTGAAAGTGCTATTTGTGATGGGGATTATCTTTCCTGTCTGTTTTCAGAATCGAGTTAAGAAACTACCTCAGTCCCAATTCAGTGTTCCAGGATTCTGGGAAGGGGACTGAGGATGCAGTAGATCTCCATCTATCTCTGCCAAATAAACCCACCTCCTTCACAGTTCTACAGATGCCCTTGCAGAATCTTTTCCAATATCATGGTGAAAGGATGCAGCTGCTCTGATAATTTGACCACAAAATTGCGTGTTTTATTGAGGCACCACACTGTGGTTTATGGTGGGCATCTTAATTTTATCCAGGTCAAACCAGCAAAGCTGAAGCCGGCTTCTCTCCCTTAGAATTCTTTTCTGTGTGAGGTCACACCAGCTGGTCCTGATTTTTGCCATTTGCTCACAGTAGACACTGAGCCAAACCCAGGGCAGCATGAGTCAGAGATAGAGGGTCATGGACTGTCAGACTGTGAAAACTGCAAGATCTTATTTTCTCTGGTGAACTAACTGGAAGGAGATTAAAGGCTGGATGGAATATTAGGAAGAAAGAGTCCCAGTATTGTGCCCTGAGAGATGTACCAGGTGAGGGTTAAGACTTAAAAATAATGCTGAAATGGAAAAATCCACTTGTCTTAAACATTCTGGTGTCCCAAAAGTGTATTCTTATTTGAGGGAAACTTCTGGACCAAAATGCACTGTTGTATTTAGTAATAGAAATATGATGCTTTTTTTTTCACCAGTAGAAAAATACTACTGTTATGTAAAAAACTATTACTAGTTTTTTAGGACTTGAGGTAAGAAAAGTTCTTGAAAAAATGCCATGAAAGTGTTAATCAGAATTTCATAAAATTTAACTAAAGCAATGCCTTCAAGTGTTAAAAATATTGAACATCTGATGTCTATGATAGTATTTAACTCTACTTTGTGTTCCTAATGAGTTGATTTTTGAGATGGTTATTTAAAGCACTAAGTTCAAATAATACATCAGGGTTTTATAATCTTTATCATAAAATTTTTTTTCGAAATCATATAAGATGGATGACCATCAAAAGTTTTTGCTAAGATCACATAAAATGTTTCTAGTGCATTATATAAATGATATCAATTCACAGTTTCCTCCCAAGTCTGTATAATCTCTCTCACACACACTTGCCAGTAACTTAGTCTGCAATAGCATATGTTAGTTATTAAATTGGAGTAGAGGTAGTTGAAAGGGAAGACAGAAAATTATGGAGGCAAATGGTTTCAACATGCTAATGAAGCCAACAGTGTGATTCAAAACAGTTTTTTACCAAACTTCTGAGAGGAGGACTTGACTATAAGCTGGTGATCTCTGAGAAAATAAGAATGAAATGAACTGTATTTAGAGAAGTATTTTGCTGTTGTGTTTTTTCTGTAAGATTGACTAAATGGCCACATAATCAGTTGTCGGGACTTTGATGTTGTTGTTAGGTGCTATCCAGTCAGATCTGACTCGTAGAGGTGCTATGTTTAACAGAACGAAACATTACCCAGTGTTGTGCCATGCCCAGCACTATTGTCAGTGCTTCTCTGCTACTCATAGTGTTTTCAATGGCTAATTGTTTTTTGGGGAGTGGGTTGCCTGGTCCTTCCCCACGGCTACAGCACCATGTGTTCCCAGGCAGTCTTCTATCCAAGGACTAACCAGGTCTGACCCTGCTTAGCTTCAGTGATCAGATAGGATCAGATACCAGGATGGTATGGCTGAAGGCTTATCAAAGAATCTTGATAAAGAATCAAGAGGATTTTGTTACAGTGAGTTCTTATAGGGAACATGGAGACATGGTGAAAAGGGCTTACTTTCTGGAAGCAGAAGGACCTATATTCTACTTCTAGATTTAATTTTTTGCTAGACTTTGCTATGACTTTGAAGAAATTACACAATTTCCTCAGTAGTAAAATGAGGATAATAGCACTGTTTGAAATAGTTTCTCTGTATATGGGCAGATAGTAAGTATTTTAGGCTTTGTAGAACAGTTAAGTCTCTGTTGCAGCTACTGAACTCTGCTGTTGTGGTGAAAAGCAGCCGTAGACAATACATGAATGAATATATATAGCTGTGTTCCAATAAAATTTTATTTACAAAACAGCTAACAGACTATGATTTGTCAGCTCTGCTTTAGGATACATTGCCCAGGAGAACTGAGGTGCCACTAATTTTTTTTTTTAATTAGTCTTATTCCATAACTGAATATGTGGCATGGGTTATTTATCTTTTAAGAGTTTAAAAACATTTTAATATAAAACTCATAATTCAAATCTTCAAATACATTCACAGTATTTTAAATGTCTGGTTCATCTTCTAAATATTCATTATTTAGGTGTTTACATTGAAGAAGTTCTAAATAAATGGAAAGGAGATTATGAAAAATTGGAGCACAACCACACTTACATTCAATGGTCAGTTACATATTCTCTATCTTGAACCATATCCTGTTTAATCATGTATGTTTTCAAGACAATGTTAAAATTTTATTTTTTTTAAAATTAGGCTTTTTCCTCTGAGAGAACAAGGCTTGAACTTTTATGCTAAAGAACTAACTACATATGAAATTGAGGTAATGTAAGTTCATTTCATTTTATATGAGGTGGTGTGGCCAAATAATATTGTTGTTTTATTGTCCTGATAGCTACTGAGTTACTTCAGCTGACTGTTTCTGTTTCTGTTTTTTTTTTTTTTTGAAGGAGTTCAAAAAAACAAAAGAAGCAATTAGAAGATTCCTTCTGGCTTACAAAATGATGCTAGAATTTTTTGGGATAAAACTGATTGATAAAACTGGAAATGTTGCTCGAGCTATTAACTGGCAGGAACGATTTCAGCATCTGAATGAGTAAGTAAAGCCTCAGTGATAAATTAGTGTGTTCCCTTGTGGTCAGAGTTCTCTATGGAAAATAGAAGAGGTAGCAGTTGGGCCCAGGAATTTGGATTCAAAAACCAGTCTGAAATGTATTTTAGTCCTTGTTCTGTGTTCTAAAACAAAACAAAACTAAGACTAAAAAGAACAAAATTATTGGTAGAAACTCTGCTATTCAACTTCAGAACTATTTCTTCCTGAAATCTCTTGTCTGCAGCCTAATGTGGTCTTTGTCCCTCCATATGCCATGTTTCTTGAAATTTATGGTTATTGCTTGTATGTAATTTTTTGCATCCCCTCTACTACTAGCCTATAAACTTCTTGGGGGTATAAGCTGTTGCTAAAATCTTCATATATGGTGTCTTCGTAGATTAAATCTGTGAATTAAGCCTATGATGTATAAAAATCATTTTAAAAAATCAGGTATGGCTGGACATTTTCCTGAGATAGAAGGAAAATTACAATTATCTTCACTATTTAGGTAAAAAACAAAACAAAAAAACCAACAAGAATCTATTTTTGGTTAATAAATCTCAAACCTATAAAGAAAAATTTGTCATAGATTATTTAGATTTTAGTCATATTCTTTTACTTGAATATTTATAACTTAATTCTTAGAACCAGAGTTTAGTTTTTAAAACGTTTTCTTCATATATGAACTGGCTTTGTTTCCTTTTTAATTACAGGGTGACTTATGTATGCTGGACTATAAAATCAAGAGTTTTAAAGCACTATTTTTTAGCACATTACAATTAGCTGAACTGGGCAAGTAGTAGGAGGAAAAAAATGAAAACTAATGTAGGCAATTTCTCTTTGGCTAAGACTAAATTTTGACACCAACTATTTAAACTTTTTGCATCTTTCTAAAACTTTCACCTTGCTTTGGTAAAATGGATATAAATGTTAATGTTGAGCCTTCTCTTTACTTTGTTATAGTTAACAATATTAAAATGGTAGCATGTACTGAAACATTGAAAATATGGGGATAAAGCTTTATGATCCTAACTGAAAAACCCATTAATTTATAACTCAAGTTAAATTTGTTACATAGGGCATTTAAAGTATAAGTATATGTACATCTGCCTAAGCAATGCAGCAATGCAGGTGACCATTGCTAAATTAGACAGGACACCGCTGACCTTGAACTTGCAATCTCCCTACCTCAACCTCCTGAGTTGCTAGGATTACATGCACCACTGTACCTGGCTTGGACAGTTTCTAAGCCCTTGTGTCACACTGTCAAAGGAAACTGTATGCAAGTAGCCTGTTGATATAAAGGATAGTTAAAGTGAACTTTTGGAAAAGATCTGATTGCACCTTGTTTTTTGTGTACCTCTTATCATTTGAAAAATTCATTCTCCCTAATTTGTTGGTTTTAGTTAGAATAGCAATTTTACTTAGCACATTTTGTTGAATAAATAAATCATGAACAAAATATTGTCTTCAGCTTAAGTCCTCCTCAGGGTTTTATTGTCAGATCCTCTGATTTATAGCTAGAAACAGAGCCTTTTCTGAAAGCTTTAATTAAATAAGCTCCTGACTTGAATCAGGAGTGGGGGAGCCTGAACTAGCCGTCCTTCTCATTCCACAGCCCTACCTAGTTCCTTTCCTTCTTTCCACCACTCTCTTTCCAGGTTTTGATTAACTGTCTTTGAATCTGCTGGAAAACATATTTCCTTTTGGATTTAGTTGCCAAAAACTTTTATCGACTATCTTTGAACAAATTATGTGGGATGGTATGAACACATCTACTCTATATTTTTATTGAGTTGGGTTCTTATCTGTTTTATTCCTTTTTTTTTTTTAAGTACTTGGCTATCAAATCCAGAGCCTAGTGTATAATTTGCAAACATTCTACCACTAGGCTGCACTCCCAGCCCATCTATTATTTTCTATCTTTGAGACAGGATCTTGCTAAGTTACATAAGCTGTTTCTGACCTCAAATTTGTGATCCTCCTGCCCCAGCCTCCCGTTACTAGGATTAGAGGTGTGAGCCACTGTGCCTTCTTTGATTTAGTTTTAACTGTCATAGCTTATACATGTGTTTTATTCTGTATGGCATCTTAAGTTTTTTAGAGTAGGCAGGGAACTCAATAATTATAGTATCTGAGCACAGGAAAAATACTTGATCAAAATGAAATGAAATAACACTGATTGAGAAAGTGACCATGTGAAAAGAAGTGAAATATTTTCAGACATGAGGGTACAAATATATAGACCAATCACTAAAGTATCATTCCAAATTTACTTGTAATCAGCTTGGATTCTTGACCCGTACTGAGCCATATTTTAGGCCCTGGAAACCCTTCTAACTTTTATTTTCTGGGTTCTGTCTTCTATTTCTTGCTTTTTGGGTGTCCTCGTTTCACCTGCCTAGTCTCCTACCAATGTCAACAACACTAGTTACTGCCCTTCTACTCTAACTAAAAGCCCAGCTTTTATCCTTTACCTCCTGTGCAATGCCAACACTGTGAACATCACTGGCAGGGGGCTAGCCACTCTCCTGTCTTCCATTTTGTCTTTTATTGTGATATTTAAGTCATAAGAAATATCCAATCACTTTCTTCTTCTGTTCTGTTCCTGGGGTTTAGCTCAGTTGGAAGAGTGCTGCTCTGTGCTCTCTGAGGCCCTGAATTTGAACCCCAGCACTGCAAAAATGGGAGAGGAACTTGGCAGCCTACTCCTAAAACAATCCCCAGTCAGCCATCAAAGACCCGATGAATAGCAGAGAAACACTGACATAGTGCTGAGCATGCAGAATGTCCAGTAGGGTTTCCTTCTGTTGTACATAGCGTCTCTGTGAGTTGCACCTGACATGATGGCACCTAACAACAACATAGTTTTGTTCCAGACTCGTGAGCATCATATCCTTCAAACCAAGTTTTTGTCCTTTTGCAGTGTTATATAAATATTTTTAATTGGAAAATATGTAAACGCAAATGTGTGCAGAAATTTTAACTTTGACAATTCATCTTAGATTAGTTATGTGAACGTTAGCTGTTTTCAAATATAGTATTTGTTTTGTTATGCAATGCTTTTTTTGTTTTAAAGATTCTTCCACTTTTCCATACATGTCTCTCACACTTATGAAGCAGAAGTAGCTCAAGAATTTTGTCACTAAGTTTTCCAAATGTACAAACTCCATATGAATGTAACAGCTAAGTCAATCCTGTTGTTAATGGTGTGTTGTCTTAACTTCATCCAAATTGTTTTATCTAAAAACACCATTATAAACATAGATTCAAAAACCAAAGCATATCTGTACTATGTTTTGCCCTTTGGGTTTCAAAAATTTGAATTTTAGGATAATACTATTTTGGTAAATATCAAGGAGGATGATCATAAAAATTATTGGGCTTACTTTTTCTAGTATTTTGTTAGCCTGAATCATTAAAATTTTTATTTTGTCTAAACTCTTTCATTAAGATCTGCGACCATAGAACCACCACCTTTGATATTTCAAGTAACTCAGCAACATCCTTTTCCATTCTTCCAAAATAATTTGCTTCTTTTCCTATGTGAAAACTCTGAGCACTTCTGGCAACTAGGGCAGGTGTATGCAATACTTGAGAAAGTTTGTTGTTGTTAGGGGCCGTCGAGTTGAGTCAGACTCATAGCGACCCTATGTACAGCAGATCAAAACACTTGCGGATTCTGTGCCAGGCAAATGATCTTATTTATGTTTAAGACCATTGTTGCAGACACTGTGTCAATCCATCTGGTGGAGGGTTTTCCTCTTTTGTGTTGACTTGCCACTCTCCCAAACATGATGTCCTTCTCCAGGGATTGATCTCTCCTGACTACATGTCTGAAATATGTAAGATGGAGTCTGGCCATTCTTGCTTCCAAGGAGCACTCTGGTTGCACTTCTTCTAGGACAGATTTGTTGGTTCTTTTGGCAGTCCATGGTATATTCAATAGATGTTTCCAGCACCACAATTCAAAAGCATCAATTCTTTTTCTGTCTCTCTTGTTCAGTGTCCACCTTTCACAACCATATGATGCCACTGAAAATACCATGGCATGAGTCAGACGCACCTTCATCTTCAATGTGACATCTTTGCTTTTCAATACTCTAAAGAGGTCTTTTGCCACAGCTTTTCCTAGAGCAATGCATCTTTTGATTTCCTGACTGCTGCTTCCATGGGTGTTGACTATAGAGCCAAGCAAAGCAAAATCTTCCACAACCTCAATCTTTTCTCCACTTATTGTGAAGTTGTATGCTGACCCAGTCGTAAGGATTTTTGTTTTGTTGATGTTTAGTCGTAGCCCATATTGAAGGCTATGATCTTTGATCTTCATCAGTAAATGTTTTAAATCCTCTTCGCTTTCAGCAAGCAGAGTGGTATCATCTGCATAACACAGGTTGTTAATGAGTCTTCCTCCAATCTTGATGCTGTGTTCTTCCTCATAAAGTCCATCTTCTTGGATTATTTGCTCAGCGTATAAATTGAAGAGATAGGGTGAAAGTATACAGCCCTGACACACACCTTTCTCAACTTTAAACCAGGCTGTGTTTCCTTGTTCTATTCGAACAACTGCCTCCTGGTTCATGTACAAGTTTCTCATGAGCACAATGAGGTGTTCTGGTATTCCCATTTTCCGAAGTGTTATCCATAATTTGTTATGATCCACACAATCAAATGCTTTTGCATAGTCAATAAAACATAGACATCTTTCTGATATTCTCTGCTTTCAGCTAATATCCACCTGACATCAGCAATGATGTCCCTGGTTCCACGCCCTCTTCTGAATCCTGCTTAATTTTCTGGTAATTCCCTGTCTGTATACTGCTGCAGTCGCTTCTGAATGATCTTTAGTGGAATTTTGATGGTGTTTGATATTAATGATATTGTCTGATAGTTTGCACATTCAGTTGGATCCCCTTTTCTGGGAATAGGCACAAATATGGATCTCTTCCAGTCAGTTGGCCAAGTAGCTGTTTTCCAAATCTGTTGGCATAAACATGTTAACACCTCCAGTGCTGCATCTGTTTGTTGAAACATCTCTATTGGTATCCCATCAATTCCTGGAGCCTTGTGGTTCGCCGCCAGTTCTTTCAAGGCAGCTTCCACTTCATCCTTCAACACCATTGGTTCCTCTTCAAATGCAACCTCTTGGAATGGTTGGTCATCTACCAATTCTTTCTTGTATAATGACTCTGTGTATTCTTCCCATCTTCTTTTGATGTTTCCTGCATCATTTAATATTTTCCCTGTAGAATCTTTCACCACTGCCACTCGAGGCTTGAAATTTTTCTTCACTTCCTTAAGCTTCAGAAACACAGAGCGTGTTCTTCCCTTTTGGTTTTCTGCCTCCAGCTCCTTGCACATGTCATTATAATATTTGTTTTTGTCTTCTCAGGCTGCCTTCTGAGTTTAGTTCCTTAACTTCCTCATGTCTTCCTTTTGCTTTAGCTGCTGGACATTCGAGGGCAAGGTCCAGTGTCTCTTTTGACATATAATTTGGTCTTTTCTTTTTTTCTTGTCTTTTTAAGAACTTTTTGCTTCCTTCTTGAATGATATCTTTTATGTCATGCCACAACTCTTCTGGTCTTTTATCAATTGTGTCTAATGCATTAAACCTATTTTTGAGGTGGTCTCTGAACTCAGGTAGGATATACTCAAGGTCATACCGTGGCTCTCGTATATTTATTCTAATTTTCTTCAGCTTCAGTTTGAACTTGCATATGATAGGTTGATGGTCTGATCCACAGTCAGCACCTGGTCTTGTTTTGACATTTTGTATAGAGCTTTTCCATCATGTCTTTCCACATATGTAGTCAATTTGATTCCTGTATGTTCCATTTGGTGAAGTCCATGTGTATAGTCTCCGTTTATGATGTTGAAAAAATGTATTTGCAATGGAAAGATCATTGGTCTGACAAAATTCTATCGTGTTATCTCCAGCTTCATTTCTGTCACCAAGACCATATTTTCCAACTACTGAGCCTTCTTATTTCCAACCTCTGCATTCCAGTCACCAGTGATTATCAGTATGTCTTGATTGCATGTTTGATCTATTTCAGATTGCAGAAGCTGATAGAAGTCTTCCCTTTCTACATTTGTGGCCTTAGTGCTGGGTGCATAAATTTGAATAGTAGTCATATTACCTGGCATTCCTTGTAGGCGTATAGATATTATTCTATCACTGACAATATTGTATTTCATGACAGATCTTGAAATGTCTTTTTTGATGATGAATGCAACCCCATTTCTCTTTAGTTTATCATTCCCAACGTAGTAGACCATATGATTGTCTGACTCAAAATGGCCTATGCTGGTCCATTTTAGCTCACTGATGCCTAGAATGTCAATGTTTATGTGCCCCATTTCTCTTTTAATGATTTCTAATTTTCCTAGATTCATACTACGTACATTCCATGTTCCAATTATTAATGGATGTTTACAGTTGTTTCTCCTCATTTTGAGTCGTGGCACATCAGCAAGTTGAGCACCCTGGGGCTTTACTCCATTTCTGTCATCACGTTAGACTCTACTTGGAGGAGGCAACTCTTCCCCAGTAGTCTTTTGAGTGCCTTCCAACCTGGGGGGCTCATTTCCCGGCACTGTATCTGATAGTGTCTCTTTGCTATCCATAGGGTTTTCAATGGCTACTTGCTTTGGGAGTGGCTTGCTAGGTCCTACTCCCTAATCTGTCTTAGTCTGGAAGCTCAGCTGAAAACCTGTCCACCATGGGTAACCTTGCTCATGTCTGAGGTTATAGTGGCAGAGCTCTCAGCCTCATCACAACACACAAGGCCCCACAGTGCGGCAAACTGACAGACGTGTGGGGGTGAGAAAGTTTAGTGTCTGGTATAAAACAATAATTTGGTACAAATAATAATTAGTTAGAAATAACTGCTGGTTCTGTTTGTGTGGCAGTGTTGGGTAAATAAATACCAGAGGTGTTGACAACAAATATGAACTTACAGAAAGGAGGATGCCTTTAGGATTTGGTCAGGCATGTGTAACAAGGCAAGGATTGAGCTGAGTGAGGTTGGGAAAGTAGATTATGAATTATGACAAAATAGACTTCTTATTGTTAGTGCTTGAGTGAGCCCAACTCACTCATAAGAGACCTTTTGTCCAGCAGATCAAAACATTCCCCGATTCTGTGTCAGACTTAGGAAGCATTAATCCAGTAATGATGATGGCTTTAGTTTTGACATTAAGAGGCAAGGTATTAATGTAATCTGGGGAAAAGTTCATCTTTGGAACCAAGGCCATTAGAAATAAGAGTTAAAATTTTCTGATAGAGTAAGAAGAGGTACTAATGGCCTGAATGGGAGAGACTTAGGTTAAGTCAGAACAGGTACAAATACAGTGGTGCTAAGTACCAAATCTTTATGTATTAATGATAGTAATCATGATATTTTAAATAGTATCTAATATTCGAGTTTCTCATGCCCTGCATATGTGTCACCTCATTTGATGTTTATAATAGTCCAGAAAGTTATGGGCCATTTTTCCCACTTTTCAGATGAATATATTGGGACTTAGTTATCATAATTTCACATAGCTCCTATGTGACAGAGCCACAGTGTAACTGACTGTGAGGCCCATGTGCTCCACTGTAAAGCTATGCTCTGTTAAGTAAGTCAGTTTTTCATCCTTTGTCAGAATTGTTCTAGCAAGGTAGAGTGGGTTTTGCTGATTTCCTTGTGAGTTGCCTTATGAGGTGGACTTTGCTGGTCAGGTGACACTATTAATCATATCATTCAGCTGTTAGCTAATGTGTTGATTTGAGCCCTGGTTACCCATGATGAGCACCGTATTTTGGTGGTGTTGCAGATATAGAAGTTCCCACTTATCCGTGGGGGATATGGGCCAAGACACCCTGGTTGGGTACCTGAAATTCCACATTGTACAGACTCCTTTACATACTGCTTTGTTCTCATACATCCACTCCTATGTAAAATTTAGTTTATAAATCAGGCTCAGTAAGAGATTAACAGTAATAACATAATAAAATAGAACAGCCATTAAAAATATACTCTAATAAAATTTATATGAATGTGATCTCTTTAGCTGTTTCAAAATATGTTACTGTACTATACTTCCATTCATTTTGTGATGATTTGAGATGATATAATGCCGTGGCTGACTGTGGGTAGGTACTGTAAATGGTCTGTAAGATCAGTTGGCTTCAGTCCTCAGTAAACTTAATAAACAAACAACAATTCAACATCAACTGGAGACAAATTTAAATCTAAATATTTTTCTAATGTGAAGAACTAAAACAGGAGACTTTATTTTATACATTTGAGTTTTATATACACTAACATTATACCAGATATAGGGGTTTAATATATTTCTGACTTAATCTTTTTAATAGTGTCTGACATGACTTTTCAAAATGTCATTACAGGCATATTTCCTTGTCTTATACTTCCATAAAGAATGTTTTTCCAGCAGTTTACATTGTCTTGCTTTTCTCTATCTGATTTCTGCCCCCTCATTTTATTCAATCCTCTCTTCCAGGTCCCAGCACAACTATTTAAGAATCACCCGTATTCTTAAAAGCCTTGGTGAGCTTGGATATGAAAGTTTCAAATCTCCTCTTGTAAAATTTATTCTTCATGAGGCTCTTGTGGAAAATACTATCCCCAATATTAAGCAAAGTGCTCTGGAGTATTTTGTTTATACAATTAGAGACAGAAGAGAAAGGAGAAAGCTCCTGCGGTTTGCCCAGAAACATTACACACCTTCAGAGAATTTTATCTGGGGACCACCCAGAAAAGAACAATCAGAGGGAAGCAAAGCCCAGAAAACAGCTGCCCCTCCTGGCCCCAGTCATAACACTCAAACTTCTATGCACAAGAAATCCAAGGACTCCAAAAATTCCTCTTCATCTGTTCATTTAAATAGCAAAACAGTTGAAGAAAAAAAAGTGACATTAAAAGAGCCTGGGGAAGAGACAGACAGGCCTGGACCAGAGCCCAGCAATGAAGCTACCAACCCAAGAAATACAGAGAAGGATAGTAATGCTGAAAATTCAAATTCTCAACCTGAAAAAACAGTCACTAATCCTACAGAAAACAAAGAGAGTTCATCTCTATCTGAAAAAGAGGAAGAAGATGAAAATCATAACAAAGACTGTGAAAAGCCTGGAAGTACCAGTTGCCAGGATGAGGTACTGTTACAGTGAATTATCAGAAAACACCAACCAGTGTAGGTGAAAAGATGAAGAAAACACTGTCTAATTTAAAAAGCAGAAGTGATCTCATGTTTCAAATGTTAGCCATCTGTTTGTGATTTCTGTTATAAGCGTTTTGTTGTTTTTCCTTTTGGATGACAATGGCTTGAATATTTAATAAGAAGTTTTAAGACTAGATTGAATAAATGAATGTATTCTGTAGTGGCTTTAGGATATGAGTTTTCATATATATATGTATATATATGTATCAATTATATTAAAACTATTTTCAAGGTATCTAGACAAAAATCATGTAGTGTTTGATATATCAAATATATTTTCTCAAGAGTTTATAGTCAGTCTACTATATGAAGGAAATCAAGATATAATTTCATTATATTAGTCAAATCTTTACCTGTTTTTTGGATTAATTTTGAAGCTGGAAGATAGAGTTTGTTCTTCACAAATATATCCAGAAAGTAATTTGGATTTTTTGATTATAAACTTCAATGTGCTTATTTTTGGATTCTGATAAATGAAATGGATGGGAGTTCTGACCTCCCAAATTCATCTGTCAGCCCTGTTGCCTTTTCTCTCCTCTCTCCTTACTCTTCTGTGAGCTGCCATCTTTATCAGTTTCCATGTGCATTCCTAGTACACATGATCTTTGGTGCAAAGGTCCAAGAAAGAGAGCAAGCAAGCAAGAAAGAAATTTACTTTCTATATATTCATTTTTGAAAAGGTTTCTTGCACTATCAACAGTGCAAGATATTAAACCACTAATATCTCAGCATTATGATTATAAAATTACTAATGTAGCTTCATTCACAATGTCTTTTAAAAAATATATAGTTTATGCATCTTAAAGTTGTCAAATTTTGAAACTGAGAACAGTTTGGAATGATATATATTCAATTTTAGTAGGTACTTAATGTTATATAACATTGTTTAAAATAGTTTTATTTCCTATATTATTGCTAATATTAAAAATCAGAAAACAATCAGAAACACTGTGATGAGAACTTATAAAGCATTCACACAAATGTAATCAAAGCAATGGAATAGAGAAAATATTCTCACTTCATTTCATTTAGGGAGGAATTGGCTTTTTTTTTTAATCTGTATTAGGCTTTGAAGAAAAGTTCTATTCACTCTAACCTCCTCCTGAGAGAGTTTTAATATATCCTGTTTCATATCACATCATATAGTCTCCTGTTGCTCTTATCAGTCCATACTTTCAGCAGTAGATTTCTAGAAAATAATCACACCAATAGTACGTCTTTTAAAATATGATTTTATTACTTTGAAATTTACATCACAGTTGCTTAACTCTGATTTTTTATGTGAACCTTAGTGGCACTCATGTTGTATATCATATTCCAATAAGCAGAATATAGAACACTATGTTTGAGGTCAGAGTCTTGCTTTGAATTTCAGTTTCCTTTTACACATAGGAAATACTTGGAGCCTCTTATGTGGTTATGTGTAGCAATGTCCCCATAGAGCTGAGTAAACAACTTTACAGGGTTTAGGGGATGAGAGTAGATTGTTAAGGTAGGCTGTAGGAATATGATTAATTTAACTCAAAATATTTTACTAATTTTACATACACAATAAAGTGTCCAGGCCACTTTCTGAATGTTTATTATCAAAACTATGTGATCAGATACTAAAAATATTTAAAAAGGAGTTCCCAGATACTAAAAAAAATGAATATAATCAGAATTGCTTAGAAACTATAGTATACTAGAGCCCTTAGAAATAGAAACATTTCATTTAACAACTTAGCTTTTTGAATATTATTTATTACTTACTAGAGATTTTGTTAGATCATGCCATGTAATTGAGAATATATAGTCTCAAGGGGAGAACTGCCTGGCTTCTGTCTAAAATAGTGGCCTTTTTTCACCATGGTGTTTTTAAAATGCATATTCATATGTGACAGTATATTTCCTACATTTAATCTGTAAATAGCTAATGAGAGAATAATTTAGTGGAGAATGAGTTAGAGACTGTCATTCCTTTTGTAGATAAAAATTGAGCATCTAGAATTTTTTCTATTAAGAATACTTTGTACATTTAATAGCTTTTTAAATAAGATCTATAGATACATATTTATGTTTGTCTTAGATATGCAGCTTCCCCCTGGGTTTGATTCCTGTGTTTTGTATTTTTAAAAGCTACTATATGCTTGCAGAAATTTGCTGAGAAGCTGTTATACTAAATGCAGTGAAGCATGGTCAAATAGCTAGAAACATTATTGAATATTCACAAATATATGGTCTTCTTTGTTGTACCATGATCTGCAAGGATAATAAATATTGCCTATTGATAAAATACTAACTTGAATTTCATGGCAAACAGATGTTATACTGCTTGATTAGTCTAGTATATTTCTAATATTTTGTGCTTTCGTATATCAAAGGAGATAAGTGAAAATATTTTTAAATACTGTAATGTGATATAGAATTATAAGATATATTTCTGTAGAGAAGTTTCTAATGTTAAGATTGTGCCATTATACATTTTCATGCTCAATATCATAAGAAATTCGGAAGAATCATGATAGAAGTGATAATATATCTACTTTCTCTAAATCAAGGCTAGTTGTCAGTTCAAGAATTATGTTGTGTAGTTTTGTTTTAGGTTTGGAAACTACTTTTTTCCAGCTTTATGGAGAAAAAAAAATTATACAACTCAGGAGTTACTACAGAAGTTTTAAGATTTTTTTGCTAGATATGAAAATTATAAATTCAAAAATGCCATAAAACCTGTCATAGTCATGTTTCCTATTTTGTCATATAAAGTTATCCAATCTGCTTCTAGATTTTATACTTTAATTTGAGTGAAAGTATGATCTGGTTATAAAGGAAGAATAGTACAATGCTACATCTGAGTTAAGTCTTTAAAAAATTCATTTTGGGCCGGGCGCGGTGGCACACGCCTGTAATCCCAGTAGCTCGGGAGGAGGAGGCAGGAGGATCGCAAGTTCAAGACCAGAGGCAGTCTGGGTAACTTAGAGAGACCCTGTCTCAAAAAGTAAAAAAAAAAAAAAAAATGGGCTGGGAGTGCAGCTCAGTGGTCCAGCACTTGCAAAGCATGCAGGTGCGAGGCCCTGGGTTCAACCCCCAGTACCAGAAAAAAAAAAATCATTTTGGTTAAAAAGACTTCCACATCATATGATCAAAAGTTGTTTAGACTGACATAATATTCCATTAGTTGTTCTAATATTAAATTTTCCAAGTTTATGATGGAGTTATGGATGGGTTATAATCCACTTAGTACCTACATCAAATAGTGTTAAAACTACACTTGAGACTCTTCTAAAATCTGTATTTGGTAACCTGAGAAAGAAGGGAATTCTTGATCTTGCTTCACTGTAATTAACATCTACAGGTCTTCAATGCCTGTATGGAGTGAATAGGGATCCCTTATTACTGGAATGTGTTTGGAGATTTCTATTTTGTTTTCCACTTAGAAAATTCTATTTTCTCTTTCAGTGTATATGTGTTAAGAATAAGGTAGGCTGGAATTAGACATGCTAGAATCATTAAAATTAGGTACAGTTGTAGAGAAAGTTGACCTGAATTAATGTTGTACCTAGAAAATGAGCAGTATCTACTAACTTTCAGTATTGAGTTCTGTATTCTTTATGACAGAACAGAGTTGTGTGTGTAATCTCTAGCATGACGCAAAGTACTACCCTAACTCCTCCTTTGTTCTAGTTATTTAACCCACCCAGCAGATTGTGTTCAGGGACAGACTGTTTTGAGAAGTCTCTTATTACTAAAGCTAATAATAATATAGGTATAAATATGAATGTCTGGAGATATCCAGATGTGCCTTAATGAATGTAAATGGTTTTCATTAAGAAGTTTACATTTTTACTCCACTGTAAAATCTTTCCCTAAGGAACTTTCCAATCCATGAACATCAGTTTTTGTTTTTATTTTCTTTTTCAGTACTGGGGGTTGAATCCAGGGCCTTAAGTATACTAGACAAGTGCTCCACCACTGAGCTACACCCTCAGCTGCCCTTTTTAGAAATTTTTATTTTAAGACAGGGTCTTGCTAAATTGCACAGACTTCCTCTGGCTTTGAATTTGTGATCCTCCTTGCCTCTGCCTCCCAAGTTGCTGGGATTATTGGCATGCTAGCATCTGATAACATCAGTTATTTTAATGAACTTTACTTTGGTGCTTTATTATTTTGGAGAAATTGCCATTTATGACAAGAGCATCAGTTCAAAAAGTACCACAACTTTAGAGTAAGAAAGATTCACTTGTTTTGTTTGTTCCATTTATTTATGCTTTTTCTTATTTTGATATATGCTATAATTGTCACTATAAACCTTCCTTAGTTACTATTATTAATCTGTTTTCTTGTTCTTAGATGCAGATGGATACATAAAATGGAGTTTTATTAGAGAAATTATTAAAATTCTAAATACAGTAGATGTTTGGAGGGATCTGAAATTAATATGAAAAACTTTTATGCTGTAATCTTATTAGAAACATTTAAAAAGCCCTGTTCTTTTGTCTTAGAGAAAGTATTGTCATCTACTATTTCCTGTTCTGTTGAGAAGTTTATTGTTTGAGTTATTTGTGGGAAATAATTTCCTAATACGTTTGCTTTCTTCAATTAAAGTTTTTATGTGGAAAATCTTACAAAGTGCTTGTGTGATGGCCAGCTGGAAGTAGAGTTCAGAGGAGAGGTGACTGAGCATCAGAGTGGGCATCTGGGCGAGACAGAGTCAGCATATGGCTCCACAGTTTCCACTGGGACAGTGGGTCCTCCAGCCTCCTCTGGATCACAGGGTGTTGGGCCCTCCAATCTCTGACTTCTAGAGAGGATAAGCAACTTTGAACACCATACACAACTTTAATAGGTATCAATTTATGGAACTCTGTCTTGAGCACTCACATGAATCCAATCCACATGTGATTCTAAGCCACATCTGACTTTGTAGCCCTCAAAAATAGTTTAAAGGGTGCTGATTAGAATTGAGACTATATGGTATATCAAAAAATTCCTTATAAAATGAATCAGAAAAAGCATTAATATTCACTTGTTATGCTAAAGAACTTTTTTACAAATCAAAGAGCACCATATGGAAAATATTTAAGTGTTTATCATATTTTCATTTTTTAAATTAGAGGAATTTTTGCAACAGTTTATATTAGCTACAGAGTTTAGTTAGCTTTGGTTCTAAGAAATATTCAGATTCTGCCTGCACTCATTGGTCCAATGAGCTTTTTTTTTTTTTTTTTTTCAGCACTAACAGATTTAGTTTCATATGAAGAAAAAGAAATTGGATAAATGATTAGAAACTAACCAGAAACCACAGAAGCAAAGACACAGCCAATTAGAAGTCTGTGCGCATGCCAGAATTATTGGAAAGAAGTGAGGAATGGTCTAGAGAAGCTTTGTGATAGGGGCATGCTTTAAAGGTTAGCCATGTGCTATTTATGCCAAGGAAACTGGAGATTGGTGTGGAAATAGTTGCATTAATATTTTCTTGCTTGAACCATGAGTTCTGCCTACACCATGTTGAAACCTTCCACTAGGTTTCAGCTGATGGATGTGATTAGATGACCAGATACCAAACTGAATTCCTTTGTCCATGTGTACCAACAGTTGGTGGTTTTACCAACAAGAAGTTCAATTGAGAGACTAGCTGCTACTAAGAGAAGGACTAAGTGACAGGTGGGTTATGAAAGAAGCATCTGTCTCCCAGACTGTCAAGAGTTGACAGCACAGTCATTGTGTGGTGTAGCAGTTGAGAGACACAAGTGAGAGCAAAGTGTTAGGACCTTCGCAAGCTTTTTCCCTCTTTTTTCCTTAAAAAGGGTTCATACTTGTTTCCTAAATTAGATTCTGGTTCATCTGTGCTATCTAAGAAGACAGACCAGACTAAGTCTAGTCATTATTTCAAGTTAGAAACTGTTGTGTCCTTTGTATTTCAAATATTTCAGGAAAATGGTATGATTCTTACAAAGATGTGTTTTACTTGTTACTAAGCTCTGATTCTCCAGTGGCCACTGGGCCTTTTCTGTGCTTTGTATGCAATTGCAGTTTGAATTACTGAATGCTGTGCATGTTTGTTAGTACCAATACCATGTGTATGTGGTAGAAGTTGTAACCAGTTTCTGGAACTGTATGGTACTATAAAATACTTATTTTATAATTCTGTGACTGTATGGCAGTGTTATGCCAAAAATGTATACAGAGCAATAGTTTCCATTGCTTACTGCTGTATTTTAAAATATCATTTCTAAAATAATATAGAGTTACTTTAGAGCAATTATTTTTAATAACTATTGCCAAATGCACATCTTATAAAATTAATAAAATCTACTTCATTTTAGGTTAACATTTTAGTATTGTGATAGTATATATTATGATTTTTGCATGATTAAAATATTTTTAAAGAACTGGAAAAATGACTTGCTGTTTTCCTATGATAAAATAATTTTTATAACTAACATATTTAATATTATTTCATTTTATCTTCTAAAATAAATTATTTCAAAGGGTAGAATCTTATTTATATATGACATATTTATTGTGAGACTTTACAAAGCAAATCACATACTTGGATGTTTTGCTTTTAGTTTTTCCAATGCAAAGTTTAAAAAGTATACTTCATATAGATTAATGAATATGAGCAGCTAGTGGAGATGGCTTTTTTTTTTTTTCATTTAAGCAAGATAGTGCTTTTAGAGAAGGAAGTTTTTGATTAAGAAAAATGACCAGGTATGATGGTGCAGGCCTGTAATCCCAGTGACTCAGAAGGTGGAGGCAGGAAGATTGCAAGTTCGAGGCCAGAGGCAGACTGTGCAATTTAGCAATGCCCTGTCTCAAGATAAAAAATATAAAGGGACTGGTGGTGCAGCTCAGTGGTAGAGCACTTGCAAAGTATATGTGAGGCCCTGGGTTCAACCCTGCATCCTTGTACCCCCACAAAAAATGCAGTTGTGAGATCAAAGTGAGGAGGTAGTTCTAGAAATCACAGGACAATGTGGACAAGGATGAAGAAAAGTGGGACATTCAACCTTCGCTGCATTGACCTAGGTAGGCAGGAGAAGAGCAGGAAAGAGCTAAGGATAAATTCTGCTAAAGAATGAAGTCACTTTATGTATTATCGGGAAACTGATAGAAAAAGGCAAGGGCCACAGTGGTGATTGAGCATGATTTTAACTGCACCTTTTGGATGAATTGTCTAGTGGACAGAGGAATGCATGCAGGCAATCATTGTCATAGAGAAGGAACGCACATGATCTGGTAGTAGATAGTAGGATTTTCTTTTCCCCATAGATTATCTGAATGCAATGTAAAATATAGTGAAAATGAAGATTCTCAGAATAGTAAGAAATGTAGGACTGAGCCTGCATGTCTATCAGAATGTAAAATTTAATAAAACATTTTGGTACAAATATTCACAACATTTTCCTTATTTTAAGCCTCAAGTGGATGCAAAACAGGCATGCTGGTGTTTCAGGAACGGAAGGAAATTCTAGTCTGGATAAAAGTGATGTCAGGCAATTTAGTTCTTCTGGATGATTTTAGGCTTTAGTAATAGTGATAATGATTGAAACACACAGGGAACACAGAAAGATTATCTTGCCCTTGGGATTATACCATGAATACATAGGATTAATTGGAATGGATTTTGTTTTTAAAAGAAACTAAAGAGACAGATTAGAGAGTCAGCATGGTTTTCACTTTATTTAGGAAGACTGGGTTTATTTTGCTGTAATAGCCTTTTTCTAGTTTCATAATGCTACTGCATATTATGCATACGAAGAAATTTACAAATATTTTGTTCTCAGATGGTATGTAAGAGATTTCTGTGATTGAAAACACTGATTTAACCTGCTCTCAGCTTTGGTAAGGAGAGAGGTTAGAGAAAGAAGGGAGTAAATGGAGGAGAAGCAGTACACAAGGTGAAGTAAATGAGATCTGACAGCTCATCTTAGAACACTGAAGTTGTCTGACATCTTTAAATGGATGATTTAACTGTTGTGAGAAACAGATGCTCTGGAAAAAGCCACCAGAGGGGAAAAGGGGCAGGGAGACGTCTTGGGAACAGAGGAGGCTTTGAGGCCAGATGGACTTGGGTACATGTGACAACATCATCACTTATGATTGGCTATGTGTCCTTGGGCAAGTCTTGTAAATTCTCAGAGCTCTGGGCTCTCATTGGTAACAATATCTACTTTGTGAGGTTTTTGGAAGGATTAGAGAGAGTATGAAAATCAGGGACATATTGCAGAAATTTCTTCATACTAGCTGCTGGTGTTCTAGAGAAAAATGAGGTGCTTAGTAGCAGCAGGAATTGCAAAGTGTTTATCTCAATGGAAGTCAAACTAATCTATGTTAATCAGGCATATAGATGAAACAAACATTGTAAGTTATAATGTACTTCTTATTTAAAAAACTACTAACCATAGAATTGATGGTTTTATATTGTTGTTGTTAGGTGCTGTCCGACTCATAGCAACCCTATGTGCAACAAGTGAAACATTATTGTCAGCCCTTCTCTGCTATTCTTAAGGTTTTCAATGGCTGATTGGGTTTTTTGGTGGGGGGAGTGGGTTCTTTGGTCCTTTTCCCAAGCCTATAGTATCTGGTGTTCCCAGGCAGTCTCCCATCCAAGTATTAACCAGGCCTGACCCTGCTTAGCTTCTGAGATCTGACAGGATTGGATGCCACAGCGCTACGGCTGCAGACAGTTTTATATTAGACATTCTGATATTGATAGGACAGAGAGCTTCCCTCAATGTGAATATAGTGTGTAAAAACAGTCCTTCATTGCATTTTCAATTTTTTTTCTTTAAAAATGGTTCCTTCCCTACCAAGGAAAAAGCTGGAATGTGAGACAGAGGTAAAGTCTTTCCATCATGATAGGAGATGATCTTAGCTGATTTCAGGATACTATCAGTTTGATTCTTATTGAAAGTGGGGAATTTTAATTTCTAATCTCCCAAAAAGATATTCACTTCATATCTTACTGGGATGCAACTTTAAAAGTAATGCTATTTAAAAACATGTATGTAATTAATTCTATGAACACAGTGATCTAATTGCATTATTTTCTTATAACCAGAGCTAGAAGGATGAATAATCTTGTACTAAATAAGTATTCATCTTTCAAAGTGCCAAATCATAGATATCTTTATACTGTGACATTAAGATAGGATTACAACAGGCTTGGCTATTTGTTTTGTGCAACTCTTTATCTCCTCAGGATGCCACATGTGCACAATTAATAAGTGCTACTTTTTCATCACTTGCCACATTTGTAGGCCACCTAGTGCTTACAATTAGCAGGTTCTATGGGGCTGGAATTTAGCTCAGTTGGTAGAGCACTGCGCTGCAGTCTCTGAGGTCCCGAATTCAATTCCCAGCACCGCAAAAATGGGAGAAGGACCTGGCAATCCACTCCCAAGGCAATCCTGAAACAGTCAGCCATTGAAAACCCTATGAGGGTCGCTATGAGTTGGACACCAACTCGACAGCACCTAACTACAACAACAATGGCACGTTTGAATGTTTTCATTTGAGAAACAGACCACTGGAGCTCTGAAAATGGTCTTTGAATACATCTTCACTGCTGTAACCCTAACATTTCTTAATCTCATTGAGTAGTATTGCCTGATCCCCACACTGGAAACTGAGGACCTATTCTTGATTTTTTATTCATCAACATATTCAATATGATAACAATTTCTGTTGATGCTACTCCTTGAATTTGCTTTCATCCCACTCCTTCATCATCACTGTCTGAGCCTCTAAGCCCTTTTCCTATTGCAGAGGATTCCAAATTCTCTCTGCCTCCAAAGAATGGAGCCTTCACAAAATGTCATTAGTATGTCTTTGTACCTTGGATGTCTAACATAGGGTCCATAATAAACATGCAATAAACAGTCATTGAATTAAAAAATGTTTAGCAATCATACCTTGAAATAAGATCTATACTTTTAGAAGCAGCTACTTCTGATCTTTTCACTGAAATAATATCTTTTTTTTTTTTTTTTTTTTTTTTTTTTGCGGTACTGGGGGTTGAACCCAGGGCCTTGCACCTGCATGCTCTGCAAGTGCTGGACCACTGAGCTGCACCCCCAGCCCATTTTTTTTAGGTTTTGAGACAGAGTCTCATTAAGTTACACAGACTGCCTCTGGTATCAAACTTGCGATCCTCCTGCCTCTGCCCCCCGAGCTGCTGGGATTATAGGTGTGCACCACCGCACCCAGCTAATAATATGTCTTTCTTAAGACAAACAACTTAAAAGTGAATTATTTGTACGACAGTACAAATGTTTATATTGAAACACTTAAGAAGTACTTGATGTTGTGTTTGGTAAATGTAGGTCACATTTCCTTTCCTGGTTTCTTGGGTCACTCAGCATTAGTTGGTTTTAAACTGATTAAACAATAGCTTCAATTTTTAGGCTTTAAAAAAAACGAAAGGGAAGTCCATGGTCCCACTTCTGCTGCTTGACTTAAAATTTTAAATAAAATGAAGTAATTTTAAAATCATCTTCTGTAGACCAGCAAACTACTTGTTTCAATGCCTGGCTGACTTATGTGTATGACCGACATGTATGAGATGGAAGTCTCTCTGTAAGAAAACCATCTCGAACATTTGGCAGTATAAAGGCAGTTCCCTAGGCAGCTCACAGAAAAACTGATTTTTGTTCTCGGTTCTTATAATTTAGACAGAAATTCTGATGTAAAGGCCACAAATGAAATAACAGCCTTTTCCCTTCATGTTTAATTTTAAGATTGTACTTTTGCTTTGATGTGAGCTTTGCGTTTCTCGTACATTTATAACCAAATTGAAGCTAAAAACTCACTTACTTTAAGTTTTCCTTAAATGGAAACCCTGTGGAAGCGTTAGTGGATGAAGGTAAATGGTCACTCATATTCCTTTAACTTTCATGAGCACTTTTATAGGCAATCCTAAGAAAGGCTCGGGGCTGGGATTTAGCTCAGTTGGTAGAGTGCTGCGCTGCAGTCTCTGAGGACCCGAGTTCAATTCCCAGCACCACAAAAATGGGAGAAGGACCTGGCAATCCACTCCCAAGGCAATCCCGAAACAGCCAGCCATTGAAAACCCTATGAGGGTCGCTATGAGTCGGATACCGACTTGACGGCACCTAACAACAACAACA
>VMDO01027796.1:0-24771 GCA_007922755.1 Pedetes capensis | reverse complement strand
GTCATCATACCACAGAGACACCTGCATCTCCATGTTCAATGCAGCGCTTTTCACAATAGCAAAGATATGGAATCAACCAAAGTGCCCTTCAACAGAAGAATGGATAAAAAACTATGGTATATATACACAATGGAATACTATTCAGCAATCAAGAAAAATGAAATAAGGTCATTCACAGCAAAATGGATGGAATTAGAGAAAATTATTTTAAGTGAACAAACATGAGCTCAGAAAGAGAAACAACACATGTTCTCACTCATATGAGGGAGCTGATTCAAAGTTACAAGAAGGAAAAAATCCTACTCAAAGGTCAGATCATAATAAAAGGGGGGGAGGGAAGATAAGAATGATGTCAATATACATGGACTAGAAATCGCATGTAATTGTTCTAACAAGATAAAAACAAAGACCACTACAGGAAAAGTTTCTATCTTAAACAGAACTGGAACCCAAGGACATATAGTAAAATACTACTAAGTAAAAGATACAGAAGACTTGGATGGGAAACTTAGATGGGAAGGGTGTGGGGGGGAAGCATAGGGGAGGGTAAGGGGTAACCTATATGAATAATGTTTATCAAAATGCATATATGAAAATTATCACAATGAAAAGCATGTCAAAATGAATCACATTATGATGTACATTAAAAATTTCTAATAAAAAAAAGGTTGTGCTATATAATGAAAAAAAGTATGGCATTTGGAACTAGAGGATCACAGGGTCTGGTGAGAGGCTGGGTTTCTTTGCCAATTACTTAAGCCTCTGGCAACAAACTTGATCAATAAGAATTTCACCTTCCTCATTCTTAACAAGATCGATAACTACTAGCCTCAGCATTATTGTGGTGATCAGATCAAAGGAGTAATTATATTAAAGTGTTTTATGATGAGTGGGCTATCAGGTTCTTCTCCCATCTTTGCAGTGCTAGGGATAAAGCCCAGGGCCTCAGAGCCTGCAGAGCAAGCCTGCTACCATAACTTAAAAGTACAGGCGGTGTTGGTAAAATGTGACCACACTGCTCTCCCTATTGGCATGTATTTTTTTTAAAAAAGCTTAATGGAGAAGAGAGCACAAAGAGTGGTGAGGGGGAGGAAAAAAGGGGAGAAGAGGAGAGGAAAATGGGGAGGTGGAGGAGATGGAAAGAGAGGAGAGGAGGGAGGAACAAGGGAGAGGAGACGGGGAAGGGGGGAGTAGAGAAGGGAAAGGAGGGAAAGGGAAGGAGAAGATGATGGAGAGAGAATTTGGCCCAAAAACGTCCCAGGCACAGATTCAGCCACTTTCCTTTCCCAATACCCCACCCCACATACCCTACTCTCTCAACCCCTGTGGTCTAAGCATCCCTACTCTACCTTCATTTTCTCTGACACACACATTTGCTACAGAAAGAGATTGTTTCTGTCACTGTATACAGTTGAGAGATCACTTTGTATATCTTCATGGTTTTTCATTTTAATCTTTCCAGTTCAGCTAAGGTTAAACCACAGTCTTCCCACTCCAGAGCTCAGCTCTACACCAGCTGAAGCAGTGGTCTTTATTCTCCATCAGCCTTTCAGGTCCTGTCTGGCCGGGGACCAAAGTTCTTCAGCAACTCACTTGAAATCTTGGGCCTCAGGCTCTCACCTCTCCATATCCAGGTTACACTTTACCTTCTACCACATTCTCCATCCCTTCCCATTTCTGTTTTTTCTAAGATCTTCTTGCCCTAGGGTCAGGACATTTGTCTCCTTTGGCCATATGGCACTTCCCAGCTTCTACATTCAGGGTGAGTCTTTTGAGAATAAGGAAGATCCACACATTCAAACCAACTGCCCACAGGTTGCCACAACATTCTTTGAAACATGTGAGATCCTGTAATTACACATAATTACACATATGAAGATGCAACTCCTGTACCACATCTACAGGGATTACAGACGTGTAGACTGAGGGCTAAAGAGGTTCTACAGCTGCCCACAGTAAGGAGAGGGGTCAGCAAAAATCACCTGCCAAGAGATTCCAGTATTTTCTTTTTATGTTTATTATTATTATGTATGTTATATTTATTATTAATGTCCAACATTATCTTATTTTTATCTGTAAAACTGGCATATATTTGTACTCATTATATTTTGTGCCACAGTCTAATGTGGTTTTATCTCTTCATCTTCTTGAACAACTTTAACTTGCTTCATCCTTCCTGATCAAAACCCAGGTGCCCCTATTTCTCAATTGTCATTTGGCAAGACACAAATTTGGGATAGTTACACTGGTGAAAAGGCTTGGAAGATAGAATGCAGTTATAAAAGCCAAGCAGTTTTGCAAGGAATCCCGCTGCAAAAGCATTTTACACTAAAAGTGGTCCATCGTACTAAATTAACGTATTAAAAAGTGAGACAACTTAATAGAATCATATTTGACCTAACAGAGTCAAGGCTTTAAACACTTTTAGGAAACAAGAACTAACAATAAACTGGACATGCTTAACACTCTGGGATTTCTTGAATCCTGCCAGAACCATTCCTTACCAAGGCATATTTCTAAATTCTATTTAACAGCAATGCAGATCCAATAGGAGAAGACAAAGGACAAAACCAAAACATCTGTGGAAAGCACCTCATGTGGCAACTTCTGTGGCCACTCCTTTGGTCAGAGTGTGTGGAGTATATGTGTTTTAGCTTGATGTACAATTTAGATGCATAACTCTCTGAAACTGTTACCATCCAGGTCACAAATGTGACCTTGATTGCCAAACCATGGGAAATATTCTGTCTCCTCCTTAATGTTCCCTCCATCCTAAAATGCTTTCAGATATGAGCCCCTTTTTGTTTCCTCCCGCTTATTGACTGCTTCTGTTCAATCTTTATTGTTTCTCCCTTTATCAATTCTTAATATCAGAGTTCCCAAGGTTTGGTTCAGGACTCTTTCCATCTCTAGCTATATTCTCTACCTGGATGACCTCATGCAGCTAATTAGCTTTAAGTAAATCATATTACAGTGACCCCCACATGTCTGTCAGTTTGCTGCACTGTGGGGACTTGTGTGTTGTGGTGAGGCTGAAAGCTATGCCACCGGTATCTCAGATACCAGCAGGGTTACCCATGGTGGACAGGTATCAGCTGAGCTTCCAGACTAAGACAGACTAGGGAGTATGCACTGGCAAACCGCTCCCGAAACAACTAGCCATTGAAAACCCCATGAATAGCAAAGAAACACTGTCAGATATAGTGCCAGTAAATGAGCCCCCCAGATTGGAAGGCACTCAAAAGACTACTGGGGAAGAGTTGCCTCCTCAAAGTAGAGACTACTGTGATGATGGAAATGCAGTAAAGCCCCAGGGACCTCCACATGCTGATGTGGCACAACTCAAAATGAGGAGAAACAACTGTAAACATCCATTAATAATTGAAATATGGAATGTACATAGTGGGAATCTAGTAAAATTAGAAATTATTAAAAGAGAAATGGAGTGCATAAACATTGATATCCTAGGCATCAGTGAGCTCAAATGGACTGGCATGGGCCAATTTGAGTCAGAAAATCATATGGTCTACTATGCTGGGAATGACAAACTAAAGAGAAATGGGGTTGCATTCATCATCAAAAAAGACATCTCAAGATCTGTCCTGAAATACAACATTATCAGTGATAGAATAATATCCATACACCTACAAGGAAGGCCAGTTAATATGACTATTATTCAAATTTATGCACCCACCACTAAGGCCACAAATGAAGAAAGGGAAGATTTCTATCAGCTTCTGCAATCTGAAATAGATAAAAAATGCAATCAGGATGTACGGATAATCACTGGTGACTGGAACACAAAGGTTGGAAAAAAAGAAGAAGGTTCACTAGTTGGAAAATATAATCTTGGTGACAGAAACATAGCTGGAGATTGCATGATAGAATTTTGTCAGACCAATGACCTTTTCATTGCAAATACATTTTTTCAACAACATAAATGGCAATTATACACATGGACATCACCAGATGGAAAGAGGGAACATACAGGAATCAAATTGAGTATATATGTGGAAAGAGACAATGGAAAACCTCTATATTAAATGTCAAAAAAGACCATGTGCTAATTATGGATCAGACCATCAACTTCTCATATGCAAGTTCAGACTGAAGCTGAAGAAAATTAGAGCAAGTTTTCGAGAGCCAATATATGACCTTGAGTATATCCCACCTGAGTTCAGAGACCACCTCAAGAATAGGTTTAATGCATTGGATACAAGTGATAGGAGACCAGAAGAGGTATGGCATGACATAAAACATATCATTCAAAAAAAAAAAGAAAAAGCTTATTAAAAAGACAAGAAAAAAGAAAAGACCAAATTACATGTCAAAAGAGACAGTAGAACTTGCCCTTGAACGTGGAGCAGCTAAAGCAAAAGGAAGACATAATGAAGTTAAGGATCTAAACAGAAGACTTCAAAAGGCAGCTTGAGAAGACAAAAACAAATATTATAATGACATGTGCAAAGAGCTGGAGTCAGAAAACCAAAAGGGAAGAACATGCTCTGTGTATCTTAAGCTTAAGGAAGTAAAGAAAAAATTCAAGCCTTGAGGGGCAGTAGTGAAAGATTCTACAGGGGAAATATTAAACGATGCAGGAAACATCAAAAGAAGATGGAAGGAATACACAGAGTCATTATACAGAAAAGAATTGGTAGATGACCAACCATTTCAAAGGTTGCATACGAAGAGGAACCAATGGTATTAAAGGATGAAGTGGAAGCCACCTTCAAAGAACTGACAAAACACAAGGCTCCAGGAATTGATGGGATACCAACAGAGATGTTTCAACAAACAGATGCAGCACTGGAGGTGTTAACATGTTTATGCCAACAGATTTGGAAAACAGCTACCTGGCCAACTGACCAGAAGAGATCCATATTTGTGTGTATTCCCAAAAAAGGAGATCCAACTGAATATGGAAGCTATCAGACAATATCATTAATATTACACACAAGCAAAATTTTACTAATTATTCAAAAGCGACTGCAGCAGTATATAGATAGGGAATTACCAGAAAATCAAGTAGGATTCAGAAGAGGGTGGGGAACCAGGGACATCATTGCTGATAACAGGTAGATATTAGCTGAAAGCAGAGAATGTCAGAAAGATGTCTACCTATGTGTTATTGACTATGCAAAGGCATTTGACTGTGTGGATCATAACAAATTATGGATAACACTTCAGAAAATGGGAATACCAGAGCACCTAATTGTGCTCATGAGGCATCTGTACGTAAACCAGGAGGCAGTTGTTCAAACAGAACAAGGAAACACAGCCTGGTTTAAAGTTGAGAAAGGTGTGCGTCAGGGCTGTATACTTTCACCATATAGCTTCAATTTATATGCTGATCAAATAATCTGAGAAGCTGGACTTTATGAGGAAGAACGTGGCATCAGGATTGGGGGAAGACTCATTAACACCCTGCGTTATGCAGATGACACAACTCTGCTTGGTGAAAGTGAAGAGGATTTAAAACATTTACTGATGAAGATCAAAGATCACAGTTGGGTTATGACTAAACATCAACAAAACAAAAATCTTTACAACTGGGTCAGCATGCAACTTCACCATAAATGGAGAAAAGATTGAGGTTGTCCAAGATTTTGCTTTGCTTGGCTCTATAATCAACACCTGTGGAAGCAGCAGTCAAGAAATCAAAAGACACATTGCGCTAGGAAAAGCTGTGGCAAAAGATCTCTTTAGAGTATTGAAAAGTAAAGAAGTCACATTGAAGACAAAGGTGCGTCTGACTCATGCCATGGTATTTTCAGTCACATTATATGATTGTGAAAGCTGGACATTGAACAAGAGAGACAGAAAAAGAATTGATGCTTTTGAATTATGGTGCTGGAGACACCTATTGAATATACCATGGACTGCCAAAAGAACCAACAGATCTGCCTAGAAGAAGTGCAACCAGAGTGCTCCTTGGAAGCAAGAATGGCCAAACTCAGTCTTTCATATTTCGGGCATGTAGTCAGAAGAGATCAATCCCTAGAGAAAGACATCATGTTTGCGAGAGTGGCAGGTCAATGCAAAAGAGGAAAACCCTCCACCAGATGGATTGACACAGTATGTGCAACAATGGGCTTAAACATAAATAGGATTGTTTGCCTGGCACAGAATCGGCAAGTGTTTCGATCTGCTGTACATAGGGTCGCTATGAGTCGGACTTGACTAGACTGCACCTAACAACAACAACAACAATTAAAGAATGCTATAATTAAAAATAAAGATCAGAAAACAAGTTTATAAGCAAAAAGAATCCTAGTCTATTTTTTAAAAAATAATAATTATGGTTGTGGTTAATGCTCAAAACCATTAAGAGAAACTTTTAGGAAAAAGCAATTTTCCTCTAGGTAGAAAGAAGGTAAATACTTTGTCAAAGTTTTCATTCTGAGGTGACAGATGCAAAAGAAAAAGTGCAAGACAGACACTTGGCTAGAATTCTCAAGGAAGACTTTCTTTAGAAATTGGGAAAAATACATAATGGTTTCACTTAGAATTAATATTCTATCCCTTTTGGCAAAGCAATTCCAAATTGGGAAATAAACAAATCTCTTTAATATTCTTCACTATTCCTCTTTTAACACTCAAAACTATGTGTTGGGATATCAGGGTATTTTAAGGGTTTTACATATTTTTGGGAAAAAAACACCATTTTTTAAAAATTTACTTTGATTTTTGAAAGTTTACTTTTTAAGTTTTTATGAAAGTTTTAGTGTGTCTTTGTTTCCAAAATATATGTTCAGTTCAGTCTCTGCCCGTCTAACCCAGACATCAAGTTTTAGGCAACATGTTGGTAGGAACATTATTGTTGTTGTTGTTTTTAGGTACTAGCAAATCATCGGGATTGCTTCAGCAGTGGATTGCCATGTCCTTCTATTTTTGCAGTGCTGGAGATCAAACCCGGGTCCTCAGAGTATGTGGAACAGCATTCTAACAACTGAGCTAAGCCCCAGCCCAGTAGAAACATTAGGGACAAGCAAACACATCTGGTAAAGGCCAAAGTCCCCCACCGTGGCCCTAATACAATCTGCCATCACCTTGGTTTTATCCAGAACCTCACCTTTGCTTGCTGCTTTCCTTGCTCTCTCTCTCTTCCTGGCTGGTCCTCATCTTCTTCACATTATCACCTCAGAGTATTTGGCAAGCTGCTTTCAGGTCTCAGTAACTCTTACCCACTCTCTGTCTCAGCTCACTCTTTTAACTCCATCCTTTATGGGTTGTGGTACATCATCTCCCATCCCAGGATCTGACTTTGACTCCTACTCCAATCTGCCTTTTGTTAGTCCCATGTTGGCACTAGTAATTTATGTTGATCCTGGATGTGGTATAGCAATGTGAGAACAATAAAACTTTGAATAGCAGCAATGAGGGTACCTGTTAACCAAAATCTTATTTCAGCTCCTTTACAGTGGTTTGGATCAGAGAAGGTAAAGATGTACAGGTCACCATAGTAACACACAGATCTACCACCTTATTCCTTTTATTATGACTGCTGAAATTCCTTTTCTCCCCACCCCCTTTGCTATGGTGACCATTGTGTATATCATGGAAAATTATTGTTGTTAGTCAGGTCCCACTCACAGCAACCCTGAGTATAATGGATAGAACACTACCCTATTTGACAGTGTTTCTCTGCTATTCATAGGGTTTTCAAAGGCTAATTGTTTTGGGAGTGGGCTGCTGGGTCCTTCTCCCTATCTTGATCTGGGAGCTCAGCTAAAACCTGTCCAACAAGGGTGGTCCTACTGGTATCTAAAATACTGGTGGCATAGCTTTCAGCATCACAGCAACACCCAAGTTCCAACAGTATGACAAGATGACAGACATGAGGATTAGAGATTATAGGAACTTCATAAATCATGTAGTCTAATTCCTTCCTTTGCCAAAGAGAAAATGGATATGAGCTGCCTTATCTGTATCATGAAAATATAACTACTTTCTAAGAAACTGTTTAATTTTTGGTTATGAAATAATGATGATGGAGGTGGCAAATGCAGAGTATGGTCAGCCGAATGGAAAGACCCTGGACATAGAATACTTGAGCCCTGAATCTGCTTCCAGGTCTCTGTAGTTGTATCACTGTAGGCAAGTCATCTCCCTCCACCTTCAGGTTGCTGGTGGTGGTGAAATGAAGGAGTTGGGTCAGGAGAGCTCCAAGGTCTCTTTCCTTCTGAAGTTAAAATGTCTCTTATGATAAAGTTCAGGATTTCACAAATACTCTCATACTTCTTGAAATTTAGTCCATGACTATGATTTGATGTATCTTCAGCCATATATGATTTATTGATACTTGAAGCAAGTCAAAGTTAAAAATAAATAACATTTCCATGTTGTTGTTTTTAGGTGCCATGAGTTGGAGCCAAATCATAGTGACCCTATGTACAATACAATGGAACAGTACCCAACACTGTGCCCTGCCTGGCATTACTGTCAGGGCTTCTCTGCTATTCATAGGGTTTTTGATGGCTGATTGCTTAGGGAGTGGATTTCCGGGTCCATCTCCCAAGCCTACTGCACCTGCTGTACCCAGCAGTCTCCCATCCAAGTACTAACCAGGTCTGACCCTGCTTAGCTTCTGAGATCTGATGGGATCAAACACCAGGGGATATGGCTATATAACACTTTAGTTTCTTTTACTTCATAGGCTGGGATTTAGCTCAGTGGGTAGAACACCACTCTGCAGTCTCTGAGGTCCCAGGTTCGATTCCCAGCACCACAAAAATGGGAGAAGGATGTGGCAATCCACTCCCAAGACAAGCTCTAAACAATCAGCCATTGAAAACCCTATGAGGGTTGCTATGAGTTGGAGGCAACTCTACAGGACCTAACAACAAAAATTTACTTCTACTCTATGAAAGGTATGAGTCTATCACCATTTCACAGATTGGAAAATAGGTTCAAAGAGGTTAAGTGACTTTCCCAGTGTCTAACAACCTTTAAGAGGTTAACTGTTGACCTGAACCTACTGTTGATAGATTTAGGCTGTCTATATAGAAGAGTGGGGCTGGGATTTAGCTCAGTTGGTAGAGCACCGCTCTGCAGTCTCTGAGGTTCCAGGTTCGATTCCCAGCACTGCAAAAATGGGAGAAGTATGTGGCAACCCACTCCCAAGGCAATCCCGAAACAATCTGCCATTGAAAACCCTATGAGGGTCGCTATGAGTTGGACACGACTCGATGGCACCTAACAACAACAACAATATAGAAGAGCTTCCTATAATTGTTTGAAAAGGGCTGATAAATGTAACAACTAAAGAAAACAATGAAGGAGTTCTGCTTCATACTGTATAAAGCCAGGTGAAAAGATAAATGACAAACAAAATTATATTACTTGGAACACATAGAACAGAAAATGTGTCATTTGTTTTCTTCTAAGAAAGTTTTTGCAAAGCAAAATCCTTGCAGCTTCCTATTGCAGATGTGCCTCCCTCTCCATATCTGTCCTCACCGAAAGTGATGGGCTCTCCCATTTGTAGTCATATACTGCCTATACTCACAGCGCTCTAATTTCTAATTTTAAATGCATGGAGCTTTCTGCTATTCTGTAGCTTGTACTTTTACAGTTAAATTTACTTCCACATCATTGCATTTGCTCATGGTGCAGTGTCACATTGCTCAAAGTAGGATCATTCTGCCTTTATTTTGCTACAGAGGCTTTGTTGTTGTTGTTGTTGTTGTTGTTGTTGTTGTTGTTAGGTGCGATTGAGTCGGTATCCAACTCATAGCAACCCTCATAGGGTTTCCAATGGCTGACTGTTTCAGGATTGCCTTGGGAGTGGATTGCCATGTCCTTCTCCCATTTTTGTGGTGCTGGGAATTGAACTCGGGACCTCAGAGACTGCAGTGCAGCACTCTACCAACTAAGCTAAATCCCAGCCCACAGAGGCTTTTTAGTGTGAGCTTAATCTTTTACAAGATGATTGTGGTCCTAGGAAAAAACAAAAACTCGACTTTCCTCCTAATTTTTCTCTTCAAAAACAATGCCTAACACATTTTAATTGATATTACAAGGAGAAGAATTATAGTATTGCTGTTAAACAGAAGGGAACAAAATATACTTGATATGTAATATATTTAACTGCTTAAGAGAAAACCCCCTTTTCAACACATTAATTGTTTCTGTCTAATAAGTGTGGGTCACATTAAAGGGTCTGGAAAGCCATTTTTTACAAAGGTGCATTCTTGTTTTCATACACTGATGTAAAATTCATGCCTGAGATGAAAACAGTATGTTACCAAATTCCATCCTTTGCACTGTTGCTGCAGCATGTGAGTAAACCACAGATCAGGTGTGCAGGATGTGATCACAGATGCCTGTTGCTACCAATGACCCTTCTCCTCCCTCTAGCAGGCACCCATATGCACAAGCACACACACACACACACACACACACACACACACACACACACATGCACACACACCTTTTCACACCTGGGAAAATATAAACAATTTCAGAGGGACCTAGCATCTGTTTTCATGACAGTTTAGAGCCCAAAATAGGTAGTGCGTGGGAGGCAGTGCAGCTTAGCAAAAAGAAATCTGAAATAGGCTTAAAAAATTTGGGTTCTAGTCCTACTTCAGTCACTATCTTCTTGGCATTAAGGAAGTCATTTCATTCTTTGGGTCAATATGTCCTAATTGATGGCTTCTAAATTTCCTTCTGGGGCTGGGATTTAGCTCAGTTGGTAGAGTGCTGCGCTACAGTCCCTGAGATCCTGAGTTCAATTCCCAGCACTGCAAAAATGGGAGAAGACCTGGCAATCCACTCCCAAGGCAATCCTGAAACAGTCAGCCATTGAAAACCCTATGAAGGTCACTATGAGTCGGATACCAACTCCATGGCATCTAACAAAACAACAAATTTCCTTCTACACTTAAATTTCTATGAACTCAAGAAACGGCTTAGAAAAGGCATCTATATTCAGATAGCCATTCACTATCCCAGCCTGCTTTTATGAGTTAATGATAAGTCTGAAAGTGTACTTTACATAGTGTTTCCTTGTTCAGATCTAGTCTCAAACTTCTTTTCCATGATTATTTATCAATGTTGTTGTTGTTGTTGTTAGGTGCCGTCGAGTCATGTCCAACTCATAGCGACTCTCATAGGGTTTGCAATGGCTAATTGTTTCAGGATTGCCTTGGAAGTGGATTGCCACGTTCTTCTCCAATATTTATCAATAGACACATACTTACTGTATGTTCATTAACTCACTAACTGCAAGACCCAGTGGAGGGCATGGAAATGAGGAAAGCCTTGGCCTGGCCTTCAGAGAAGAGGCCCTCTCGGTGTGGAGGTGGACTGCTCCTATGGTCACTGTGACAGGGGCAGGGATGCACTGTGGAGAGGTACTGCAATGTGCTTTCAGATGACTTAGCATTGAACGCTGCTGCCGCAAAACAAAAGGAAGCTTCCTAGTGGAGATGGCTTATAAGCAGAGCTTTGAAGGAGGGTTAGGATACCTCCTGCCTTGCAGACTTGGGAAGGCACTGGAAATGGCCATAGTCAAGTCAAGGAAGTAACAAGCACTGAGGCAATACCTGGAATATCCTGTTTGATTCCAGTTAAATGGGGCACCACACTGTTCTTATAAAACTTTAGTTTTATAAAACTTCTTACAAAACATTAGTAATATGTGACAACATGGATGAACTTAGAGGACATTATGTTAAGTGAAGTAAGTGAGTCACAGAACAACCAATGCTACATAATTCCATATATGTTGTTGTTAGGGGCTGTTGAGTCAGATCTGACTCATAGGAACCCTAAGTACAACAGAATGAAATACCCAAAACTGTGTCACCCACATGATCTTTTTATGTTTGAGCCAATTGTTGCAGTCACTATGTTTCTTCTCAATTTGAGTCATGCCACATCAGCAAAAGGAAGTCCCAGGGGCTTTACTCCATTCCCATAATTAAGGCTGACTCTACTTTGAGGAGGATACAGTCATACCACCCTAGCCTCTGATCTCCTCATATCTTGGAAGTTAAACAGGCTCAGGCCTGGGTAGTACCTCCATAGGAGACCAACTGGGAATATCAGGTGCTGTAAGCTTGGGAGAAGGACCTAGCATCCCACTCCAAAACAATGAGCTATGGAAAACCCTATGAATAGTAGAGAAACACTGACAATATTGCCAGGTATGGTGCAGTGTCAGGGAGTGTTTTGTCTGTTGTACATAGAGTTGCTATGAGTTGGACTGGACTACAAGGCACCTAACAACAGAAAGAACAACTTCTTTGATGAGGCAACTCTTCCCCAGTCATCTTTTGAATGCATTCCAGCCTGGGCAGCTCATTTTCTGGCACTATCATTGACAGTGCTTCTCTGCTATTAATTGGGTTCTGAGTGACTAATTGTTTCAGGAGTGGGTTGCCAGGTCCTTCATTCTAGCCGTCTTTGTCTGGAAGCTCAGCTGAATCTTGTCCACCATGGGTGGACTTGCTGATATCTGAGATACTGGTGGCATAGCTTTCAGCATCACAGAAACATGCAAGCCCCCACAACACAACAAGCTGACAAACACATGGAGGAATTCCACACACAGGATTTATCTAAAACAGTAAGCATTAAAGGAGCAAAGAGTGTAATGGTAGCTGCTAGGGACTGGGGATGTGGAGAAGGAAAGAAATGAGTTGTTGTTCAACAGATACAAATTTTCAGTTATGCAAAATGTTAAGATCTTTTATATGATATTGTGTTTATAGGAAGTAATACTGTACTACACACTTAACATTTTGTTAGATGGGCAGACCACTTGTCAACTGTTCTTTCTATAATTTTTTAAATTTCAGAAAAATTGATCTGTTATTTCTTCTCACATAAAAATATAAATAGCATAGATTATAATTGCTCATAAAGCTATCATGATTTGATCCAGTAGGTTTACCTAAGTAAAATCTATAGCACTACTTTGAAAAATGATAACATATCAGTTCTTGTTCTTTGCCTGAATGTCCCTAGTCACTTGCTAAATTATGCTTTATTCAACTTTTCTTTGCTTAAAATGCAGAAATTTTGGTTTTCAGAAAATGTTGGCCCAAGCAAATAAACTGGAAAAAATACACCGATACATTAACACCCATCATCACAATAAGCAGATCTACTCACATGAGATTACAACCTGACACATAATGTGCTGTACACAAATTATAATGCCCAACACTCACTTTCCTAGAGTTTATGCGACTTGAATATCCTTCACATAGCACAAAGAAACCTTAATGGATAATCTCTAAGTAGGGAACTAGAAAGTTTCTGATAATCTCAAAAACACTTTGTCTTGCCAGTTATGGTAGAATGGCCCAAATTACTTGGGTGATGTGATTTATGCAGGCCAAAAATACACATATATTTTTAACTGTGCTAAAGAGATTCTTTTATTTTTCTTTTTTATAACATTTATTTTACATCATCAAATATATTCTATTTCACATCCTTTAAGTTGCTAAAACAAAATGTCTAACTAATAAAATACTCATTAATAAGAGAGTTCCAACATACCTTGTTGTTGTTGTTAGATGCCCTGAAGTCAGGTCCGACTCCTAGTGACCCTCATAAGGTTTTCAATGGTTTATTGTTTCAGGACTGGTTTGGGAGTGGATTGCCACATCCTTCTCCCATTTTTGCAGTACTGGGGATCAAACTGAGGGCCTCAGAGAGCACAGAGTGGCATTCTACCAACTGAGCTAAAGATAGAATCAATATAATGTTACAAGAATATCAGTCCTGCTTCATGCAAAACTTGTGAGTCTCGGAAATGCCATTAAATCTTTCTGTGTCTCATGAGGTCTTTCAGGGGACTCCGACTGAAGGATATTCTCTTCTACTAACGAATATGGTATATGACATGATGTAAGAACTAGCTAAGAGGCTGGCACAGCTCCATCAAGTGACATACCTGTTTGCAGTTTCTGCCTAACTTTGTGTGATACAATTCATTTCAGGTCAACAGATATGAAACTGATAAGCTCAGACATCTGGCCTGGACTTCTCATGCCTTCCTGTGGTATTAAATGTCCCTTAAATTCTGAAAATCAATTCAAATTTCAGAAATAAACTGAAAATCATCAATATGATATGGGGATACTAGTTTAAATTATGAATTGCAGGTACAAGTATATTTAACTATATGAGATATCAACATATGTAGAATTAAGACCTTTGGAATAATGAGAGCTAAATTCACTTAATCTGAAAGTTAATATGTTCCCATCTATAACCAGGAAGGTCTAAAAAACTCTTCTCACAGAAACCACAGTTTAAGAGAGAAGGAATTACGAACATTTTTTTCTGAAGGCATTTACAAGCAACAGTTGTGTTAGAAAGGATCTGTAACTCCTGAACTTCTAGCATCGCCCTTAAATAATTTAAAACATAAAATAAATGCAAAAAATCATTATAACTGAAATATCTCCAGCACAAGGCAGAAATATTCTGTCCCATACAGATTGTTGTTGCTGTTAGGTGCCGTCGAGTCGGTATCCGACTCATAGTGACCCTCATAGGGTTTTCAATGGCAGACTGTTTTGGGATTGGGAGTGGATTGCCAGGTCCTTCTCCCATTTTTGCAGTGCTGGGAATTGAACTTGGGACCTCAGAGACTGCAGCGCAGCACTCTACCAACTGAGTTAAATCCCAGCCCCCCATACAGATAAATACCATGAAATATAATGAGGATCTTCTTTGATTTGCAGACTTGTTTTTATATAAGAAAATAATCAGTGAAAGAGAGAAAATCAATTATGTCTAAAGCAAAGGATTTAGACTAATGGTTATACATGCATTTTCTTTCTTTTTCAAACTAAATATCTTATTAATAGATGAGTGATGAAAGAGTTTATGGCAATCTCTCCAACACCCTAGAAATTATGCCTATGCATATGTATAGCTATGCTAAAGGCCATTGGATGGTAAAGAATATGTAGTTCAATACAAGTCTGGGTTTAATGAATCTTTATGAATTATTTCAGTATTTCAATACAGTTCGGAAGTGAAGGCACTTCTCCAAATAGACAAATAACATTCTTCAGAGAAGAGTAGCCAATAACCCCGTCCCAGCCTTGACTTTGCACCCAGAAAACTCCTTAGCTACACAGTCCAGCCTCTCATTCAGATCTCTCATCTAAGGGTTGTTATAACCATCTCCCAGTTTCCCAGGCACATTCCATCCTGGCCCTTTAATGACTAGATTTTTATGACCTCTAGTTTACCTACCACCTTCACTTGGAATTACTGAGAACAGATTATTTTCCTTAAACAGTACAAATAAACTTTACAAATTTACACTGGGTAGAACTCACCTATCCTAAAGTTTCAAGGTAAAACATCTTGAAGAAATAAATGGGATCTTTTAAGATTTCTTTGCAAACTCAACTAGGCCAGTATTTGTATGCAAAATCATATTTTAAATAAACCACTGAAAATATGCATACAATGTTAGTTGTATATAATTGGCACAAGCTGTAATTTACACATTAATATTCACAATCTAACCCAGCTACTTCAAAACACTGGCAACCAGATTTGCTTCTTTATTTATAGACTCCCCCCCCCCCCCCCGGAAAAGATCAGCATTTGCCGGGAAACTAAATGCCTAGGTTCTAATCATGCTTCTGGGACCTCATTTTGAAATCTCAGAAAAGTCTCCAAAAACTCCCTGAGACAACATTTCCATAAATGAACTCATAGTGAACATTTTTAATAAAAGTGATGGGACTAAAAATAGTTATCTCATGCAAATAGCAGACACTTAGAGTATAAATTTTGAGTACTCGTTCCATTTTTACTTTCTATGAGAGGAATGGGAATAATGACACTAAATTGGCATAACATTTCATGTTGATCTTACTTCAAAATGTCTACTTCTTTCTGGTCCTATCTATATGCTAAGGAGAATAAGAAAACTCCAGAGGAGAGCTGCAAGGAAAGGCAAAGTAATTACTTTGCCCTACTTCACCAATACTGTTCTTGGGTAAGCTTCATGCCTCAGTTTCTCTCAATCAGTTTGAAAAATTCTATCAGTCATCTTGCTGGAGAGAATCTCCTTCAAAAGTTATGGGTGCTATATCTAACTTAAAACTTTTTTACATATATAGATATATAAAAATGAACAATCATATTTATCTAAGAGCGGATACAAGTGGATCTGATAGGAGGGGTAGGGGATCAGAGGTTGGGAGAGGAGGTTGGGGAGGTGGGAACAATGCAGAAGGGTAAAGAGGCAGAAGGAAACACAAAATACAGGATACAACTATAAGGATATATGAAAAAAAGGTGGAAAAAAGAAAAGCCAATGACAGTATAACCCATGGCTGCATACTACTGTCATTAGATATTAATTAAATTTCCACTTTTTTCAGAAAAAGAAAACAAAGTAAAGTTAAATGTTTAAGGAAATAGAAATGCTTATTTGCTCATTACAAATTGAATATGTATATTGAATCACACTCTACCTTGTCAGCATGTCTAATTATTATATATCAATAAACATAAAACCCCAAATTGTTACTGTAAAATGTAATAACTCTTCTTATTGGTATGGTCCAAATGAGAAGGATCAAATCAAAATATCCTGTTGAACTATAATATGTATGCTTGCTTTCTTTAAGAAACATATAGATATTATATTACATGGCATGAAATAAAATTTAATATTTCAGATTTCTCCCTCCCCTTGTTTTGTAGCTGTCCCATAGCTAACATAAAGTTTGGAACAAACCAGATCTATTTCCAAATGTGTAGATAATGCACTGCCCAGGTGATTTAAAGATAGGAAAATTAGCAGGTATAAAAATAAGGCTGAGAAGAAGCAGAGAAACCTGGGAACCTTAAAACCAGCCTTAATAGCAAATCTTTTTGTACCAGGTCCACATCTCCCATTGGAAGATAAGATTGGGATTTGAGATAAGGTTTCTGGGATACCACAGCATCCCAGAAAAAATCCACCATGCATTGATACAGCCGCTGGCTCTTGTGTTCTCTCTCTCTCTCTCTCTCGTATTTTCTCTGCCTCACTGCTTCCTTCACACACATGCACACATGCACACACATGCACATACACAAAATACACAAACACATAGATCTCCAACTCTCAGGCCTTTATGTTTTAACAGAAATAGAATTGTGAGCCTCACCCAAGGTACTTGGCTTGGAGCCCTTTTCCCTTGATTTTTGTGAAGCAATGTTGTTATTAGTTCACTAAGGAGAGGAAAGCTTGGCTTCCTGACTTTTCTACTTCCTACCCATCACCTGGTATCATTAATTCAGCTTTGTGCAGATGTATGTGTTTTTAAAAGACTTCATAAATACACGATACCAAGCTTTTCAACAGCTGTTGTTTTTGAGTATGTTGGGTTTAGTGGCGTTAATGATGTAGGCATGCTCTTTTCTGCACCCATGTTCCAGCTGGAAAACAGATTCATGTGATTCATATCACCTTTGTTGACAGGAGGTCAGCAGTTGAACAATTTTATTTATTTATTCACTTGCCCTTTGTTTAGTTTTTAGAAGGGAGTAGAATTGGGCACAGGGTGATATTGACATTTATATTTACTTATAATGATGATAAACATGCAGTTTAAGATTAGAAAATTGACATATAATTGTATGCCAGTTAAATATGTACTTTTTTTCTAGTCGTGGGGCGGTTGAACTTACGGCCTTGCACACATGCTAGGAAAAAAGCTCTACCAGTGGGCTGAATCCCATCCCCTTTTATATCTACTTTTTATTTTTTGAGATAGTGTCTCACTAAGTTGCACAGGCTCCCTGTGGCCTGTAACTCATGATCCTCCTGCCTCAACTTCCCTACTTGCTGGGATTACAGGCATGTGCTATGGCACCTTGCTTAAGCATATACTTTATAAGACACAAGGTGGCTATATATAGAAGAGCTGGTAAATATGGGAATAGTGATTTCTGGTGAAGCAAGCTTCTTTTATCCTACTTACACTATCTGTTCTTAAGTCAGATCTTAAAGCAGATACTAAAAGTTAGGGTAGCCTGCAGCTGTAGCCCTGTGGCATCTGATCCCATGGGGCTGGGATTTAGCTCAGTTGGTAGAGCACTGCTCTGCAGTCTCTGACATCCTGAGTTTGATTCCCAGCACCATAAAATTGGGAGAAGGATGTGGCAATCCACTCCTGAGGCAATCCCGAAACATTCAACCATTGAGAACACTCTGAGGATCGCTGAGTCGGACACAACTTGACAGAACCTATCAACAACAACAACAACAAAAGTTGGGGTTAAAAATTGTGTGTGTGTGTGTGTGTGTGTGTGTGTGTGTGGCCAAGCAGCAGCATTCTTCTTGAAAGACTGAGACCTAATAAACAGGAAAAATATATGTGCTATGTGTCTTCTGTCACCTTCTTGTACTCCCTTTGAATTCACTCAAGCCCTAGAGGGATGGTATAGGCTAATGGTTTAAAATGGATAAAAATAAGGACAAACCTGCACCTGGAGATGGGGGATGCCTTTAGCATCATCATCCCCTAGCTTAAGAATGGTCTTTGTCAACAAGCTCAAACTGGCTTTGAGAAGCTTCACCAGGATTTTAACTAATTCATGGATATTTTTCAATGACATCTATATTTTCTTCAAGCTACACATCTTTGTCAGAACCCACCCCAGATCTTTCTCACTAAAGTAGAAGTATCTGTAGTTCCAATTCAGATTGGTCAGAGGCTTTAAGACCTTACAGCAGTGGTCCCTGATCTTTCTGGTACCAGTGACCAGTTTTGCAAAAGACAATCTTTCCATGGACCAGGGTGGATGGCATCCTGATTTGACAGGAGGCAGGGGTCAGGTGGTAACCGGAGTGATGGGGAGCAGCTGTAAATAGATGTAAATACAGATGGTATTGATCTGCAGCCAGGTGTTTGGGGACCCCTGCCTAACAGTGTCTACATTCCTCAGGTAGAAACAGTTTAATGCTTAGAATCCAAGATTCTCTCTGGTTGCAAAATATAAGAATTTTCAGTTATGAGTACCAATATTCTTTTCAGAGTGACATGCCATATTCCTAAGGCTTAAACACCAGCTCTTCCTGCTTATGGGATTCTGTGTCCCAAGAAGATTCCCTGGCCATGAGGACATCTTATGTATATGCAGATGGTCATAAGCTTAACTTTCCCAAGATTTCAGTAAAATTTGTACTAGGTGTGATCAAAAGTTACAGTGAATGTTTAAATTTTTAAAAATCCTTATTGTAAAAGCCACATCACCATTAATTCTCCTTAAAATACTTCTCCTTGGATTCAAATACACTTATTTCATTGTTCTTGACACTTTCTGAAGCATTTCTAGATGTCATCTACTGTGTCTTTAGTTGTGCTGTTATGGCTGCCTCGATGTCCTGAATCAATTCAAAACATTTACCTTTCATGGTCATCTTAACTTTGAGGAAAAGCTGGAAGGCTCACAGTACTGGATCCAGTGAATAAGGTGGATGAGGACACACCATAATGCTTTTATTTGACAGAAATTGCCATAGCAGAAGCAATGCATGACACAGACTGTTATCATGATGGAGGATAAAACTAAAGACACTTATGAAAGATTTCCAGAACTGTTTCAGAAAGTGGTATAAATGATGGGATACATGTTTTCAAAGCCAGGGGGAGAATTCTGAGTGGGATTAATGGCAATATGTCTTTTACTATAATAAAGTTTTTTTTTTTTTTTAAGTTAAGCATGCACTGTGTGGTTGATCACACCTCATACGTTTTGGAAGATAATAGATGAAGTCAGTTTTTCTAAATACTATCATATGACTTAACAACTTCAGATCTGTTCTTCCTTTCTACCACAAGCCTGTCGTCTACCAGTTTCAATTTGGTTTACTTCTTGATTCCATATTCCACTAATCTAAGTTTTTCTTTGTCTAGCTCTGGCTCTTTGGAATCAAGTGGACTGTGCTTCCATCCTCCTTCTGTGCCCCAACTCTCATTCTATTCACTCTTTAAAGGTTAGATACACAGGATAGTAGCAGAAATGAAAGAGGTCTTCCCTTATTTTCCAATTGTCTTTTTCAACGATAATGGGAAAATAAGCCCAGGCCTACCTTCATGGGGTGGATTGAACTGCAGCTCCCCTAAAATGCATATGTGGAAGCCCTCACCATCTGTTTCTCAGAGTGTGACTGTATTTGGAGATTAAATGTGGTTTAAGAAGATTATACTTGTAGACACACACACACACACACACACACACACACATACACATACACACGCCAAAGGGACTTGTGAAGATCAGTGTTACTTATCAAATTGGCTGGGCCATAATGCCTACATATTTTGTCATTCTGTATGCTTCTATGAGGCTGTCTCTGGATGAAATTTACATTTAAATTGGTGAACTCTGATTCGAATTAGATTGCTCTTCAAAATGTGTTGGGCCTCATGCAATCAGGTAAAGGTGTGAATAGAGGAGAAGACTGACCTTCCCTGAAAGAAGAAGGAATCTGATGACAGAAATCCCACAGACTTAATAGCAGTGTTGCCTCTTCCCCAGCCTCCAAACTGCTGACTCACTCGGTGATCTTTGAGCTTACCAGCCTCCATTATTATGAGAGTCATTTCCTTAAAATAAACCATGCACACACACACTGATACACACACCTGTGCACATGCTATTGGTTCTGTTTTGCAGAAGAACCCTGACTAATGTGCCCCACCATATCTCATCTTCACATTCCTTTTCCTATCTGCTGAGTTTAGAAATGACATTTGGACACTTTTCTGGGTAGATAATTTTGTAGAACTTGGTGTGGATGCTTAAGCTGGAAGTTCTGAGAGTGGGAAGGTCTCTCTTTGGCAAATTAGCTTTTATTTACATAATTAAAAAGTTAATCTATCCTAATGCATTACCCTCCTATTCTTATCTCTATTTCTATGAGGTTTCTCTCCCATGACTCTCATCTGAGCTTGGGTGTAGTAACTGTGTTTATGGAAAAGATCAAAGGATAAATTAAGGGACGTTACTGTGGTAGCTTCTGTTCTGTAATGTCAGCTTTTCCTTAAGAGGAGGATAAGGTGTGTTCTTTTTTGACCTTTTTCCTTTGAGCCTTTCTTTCAATTACCAGAACATCTGTACACATCTTCTGTTGGTAGAATTCTCAAATCCATGGACAGAATCCTAAACTCAGATGTGAGACTAATCATATTATGGATTCTTTCTTTCTGCCCCCACAAAGACTGAACAAAATAAGACAGAAAATTCTCCTTTCAAAGCAGGACAAACACTGCAAGTCATGCTCTATATTCTGGTAGTTTAAACAAACCTATTGTAGAAATTGCCAAGTAGATGCATTTACAGCTTTTTCAAGAAATATTCAAGTGTTTCTTATCCCATTTGTTTTAAATATTTTTAATTTTGTTTATATTTCATTAAAACAAACATTCTATTGTTTTAGCCAAATATATATTTGCATATAGGTTTGTATGCATGCAACATATAACTTCTCAATGTTGACATGATCATCACTGAAAATTATTTTAAGAATTTCCATAAATATATAATTACTCATTGACATATTATTCCCACACCCAGTATTTCCCTGCTATATCATTTAGATCACCTTGTCCCTTGTGGGAACAAGCCCACTGCCCTGAAGTTTTGCTGCATTCATTTTGCAATTGAAGGGGGAAAATACTGTATATGCCAGTTAATCATCCCAGATGTAAGCGCTAGCTGCACCCTTGGCTTTGTTTATGAGTATATTTTACCTCAGGTAAACACTGTACTTCTGGCAGAAAATTCTGCCTGATGGATATGAATCCTGCCCATATGTATTCATTATTTTAAGAACATTTACGTTTGTACCTGAAAGAATGCTAAGTTAGAAGAAAGGAAACTTAAATTCTCATTTTGGCTCTGCCACTTTGATTTAAGCAAGTCAATTAGCCTTAGTTTCCACATTTGTAAATTGGGATCATGTTACTTACTTTAAAAGGTTTTGCTGTGAAAATTAACAAAAATATTTTTTGTAAAATTTTGCAGTAATTGGGTGTTGCTTTTGTTTAGTACATTATTGTTTAAGCCATTCTATTCTGTGCTGAAAATAATTATAGTATGTTCTTTATCTTTTAAGCAAACTTTGAGAAAAATATTCTTGATACTTTTGGAGAGAAATGAAAATGTTAAACGTGGTCATGAGTGTGTGTGTGTGTGTGTGTGTGTGTATGCATGCACACTTGTTTCATTCCACATGTATAAATATTCTGTGTTGAATCCATTAGTCTTAGTTCTAGCTGTATAAGACCAATCAGCATAACTGGTACCTCCTGCTTCCTCCCCGTGTCTGTCCCAGCTTTTAAGCCCAGTTCTAATCAATGGGAAAAATGTGAGTCGAAATGTTTCAGAAATGCTTGACATATAGTCAAGTCATTGTTCTCATTGGAAATTAATGAATAACTGCCAGTTGATATCTTGTTTCAACCCTGCTGACAGAATCCATACATACATGGTGGTGCTAGCCAGCTGGAGTCAGCCCTTAGCTGAATAGAAAAAATGAGTCATTAATTCATTTTCTTAGGTTTGGACAGCTGGAGTGCAATTCACAGAATTAAACAGGAGGGAGGTTCTATCCATCTGGAGACTGGGCTGGACATGAGAGAGAACTGGAGCTTTTGTTTGTTTGTTTTCCTTTAAAATGGAAAACCAGTTAATAAAGATCAGCCAGATAAGATCCGTCTATTCATAAAACTAAGGTTCTGGTTCACATGGTCCAGTTACATTACAGCTGGTAGAGCTCAGGGTCAGAATCCTCGATGAATCCTCAGGGCTACACTAGACTAATACACAGGTCAAATCAGGTCCTCCTAGATTTTTCTTTGTTTCTGTTTTTGCTTTTATGGCACAGGGTCTCACTTATGTAGCTCAGGCTGGCCTGGAACTTGCTATGTCACCTAGGATGGCCCAGGATGGCAGGATCCTCCTGCCTCAGCCTCCCAAGTACTGGGATTGTAGGTGTGCACCACCACCCCAGGACCTCCCAAGATTCTTTCTTGCTTCGGAGAATTTGTGGTGGTGGTGGTGGTGGTGTTTTCTCATTGGTACGTGTGGAAAAGGACAAGAATAACATAACCAAATATTATTCTGTATGATTAATTAAAAATGATGTGGGCCTAAAGTTTTCCGAGAGAGTTGGGAGAGCTCTGCTGTTGTTTCCATTAAGGCCTCTCTGATGGAGTTCAAGAAAATGGACCCCAGTAAGGAAGGAGCTGGTAATACATATACAAGCCCCATGCAGTACTCATCATGCCCTCCATTCAGGTTTGCTGAATTATGGATCCAACTGCTTACCATTTTTTATAAAGAAATCTGCACATTTACATTTATTTTCATCAAACATTCTCTTAACCCTTAACTACTATTGTGGGTTCAAAAAAGACTTTGGAAATTAAATTTTGCTATATTTTTAAATTCCTAATTTTGTCACACAAACATGTTGTTCTGTGTAATCTCAGTATGCCCTGACTTGGGGCACGTATCAGAGGTGTGGATCTGTAGCATTGGCATAAGGCCAGCTAAGTGCCTGGTGGGGTCACATATGACCCCACAATACCAATTATAGTTGATGTTATCTTCCACATTTTATAATTGATCTCATGAAAATTATTGATTTTATAATTTTTAGGATCTCTACTTTATAAAATGAGAAGACTTTTTTATGTTACCTATTATTTTGATTTTATTGTTCCTTTGAAATCTGGGAAAACCAATTAGAATTTTATAAGTGCCTTAAGAAAAATTTCTTATTTTTTTATTATTATTGCTATGCAAATAAATATCATGTTAGTAACTTTATAAAGGTGCTTTAGCTCATATAACTATAAAACTAAGATAAATGTATCTTAGTGTGTAAAAATGTGTAAAAATAAATATAAATAAGAAAAGGTTTTATGTTTTGCAGTGTTGGATGACCCTGCAAACTGATGTCAAGTTGACGGTAGGGATTATTAAGCATATTTACCTCATCAAACATAAAGCATTCTGCATTTAGCTTCTCAAAGTCTTTAATAATAGAAATTCTAAGCTCAATGTAAAATTAATTTTTAAAGGATACTATAAACTATTCTGAGTTGGGGTTTAGCTCAGTTGATAGAGTGCTGCTCTGTACTTTTTTTCTCTCTCTCTCTTTTTTATTAGAAATTTTTAATGTACATCTTAATGTGATTCATTTTGACATGCTTTTCATTGTGGCATTTCCATATATGCATTTTGATAAACATTATTCATATAGGTTACTTCTTACCCTCCCCTATGCTTCCCACCCCTCCCACCCTTCCCATCTAAGTTTCCCATCCAAGTCTTCTCTATCTTTTACTTAGTAGTATTTTTCTATATGTCCTTGGGTCCAGTTCTGTTTAAGATAGAAACTTTTCCTGTAGTGGTCTTTGTTTTTATCTTGTTAGAACAATAACATGCAATTTTTGGTCCATTTATATTGACATTATTCTTATCTTCCACCCCGCCTTTTATTATGATCCGACATTTGAAGAGGATTTTCCTTCTTGTAATTTTGAATTGGCTCCCTCATATGAATGAGAACATGTATTATTTCTCTTTCTGAGCTGGTGTTCATTCACTCAAAATAATTTTCTCTAATTCCATCCATTTTGCTGCGAATGACCTTATTTCATTTTTCTTGATTGCTGAGTAGTATTCCATTGTGTATATATACCATAGGTTTTTTATCCATTCTTCTGTTGAAGGGCACTTTGTTGATTCCATAGTCTTGCTATTGTGAAAAGC
>VMDO01027795.1:0-24757 GCA_007922755.1 Pedetes capensis | reverse complement strand
CTCCTGTCATTTGTGTCTAATGCATTAAACCTATTTTTGAGGTGGTCTCTGAACTCAGGTGGGATATACCCAAGGTTATTCCGTGGCTTTCATATACTTGTTCTAATTTTCTTCAGCTTCAGTTTGAACTTGCATATGAGAAGTTGATGGTCTGATCCACAGTCAGCACCTGGTCTTGTTTTGACATTTTGTATAGAGCTTTTCCATCGTCTCTTTCCACATATGTAGTCAATTTGATTTCTGTATGTCCCATCTGGTGAAGTCCATGTGTATAGTCTCCGCTTATGATGTTGAAAAAATGTATTTGCAATGAAAAGCTCATTGGTCTGACAAAATTCTATCATGTGATCTCCCGCTTCATTTCTGTCACCAAGACCATATTTTCCAACTGCTGGGACTTCTTCTTTGTTTCCAACCTTTGCATTCCAGTCACCAGTGATTATCAGTATGTCTTGATTGCATGTTTGATCTATTTCAGATTGCAGAAGCTGATAAAAGTCTTCCCTTTCTTCATTTGTGGCCTTAGTAGTGGGTGCATCAATTTGAATAATAGTCATATTAACTGGCCTTCCTTGTAGGCGTATGGATATTATTTTATCACTGACAACATTGTATTTCATGACAGATCTTGAAATGTCTTTTTTGATGATGAATGCAACCTCATTTCTGTTTAGTTTATCATTCCCACATAGTAGACCATATGATTGTCTGACTCAAAATAGCCTTGTTGTTGTTGTTAGGTGCCGTCGAGTCGGTATCCGACTCATAGCGACCCTCAGCGGGTTTTCAATGGCTGACTGTTTCGGGATTGCCTTGGGAGTGGTTTGCCAGGTCCTTCTCCCACTTTTGCGGTACTGGGAATTGAACTCGGGACCTTAGAGACTGCAGTGCAGCGCTCTACCAACTGAGCCAAATCCCAGCCCCAAACCCATTTTAGCTCACAGATGCCTAGAATGTCAATGTTTATGCGCTCCATTTCTCTTTTAACAATTTCTAATTTGCCTAGGTTCATACTGTGTACATTCCATATTCCAATTATTAAGGGAGGTTTACAGTTGTTTCTCCTCATTTTGAGTCATGCCACATCAGCAATTTGAGCACCCTGGGGTTTTACTCCATTTCCATCATCACAGTAGACTCTACTTGGAGGAGGCAACTCTTCCCCAGTAGTCTTTTGAGTGCCTTCCAACCTGGGGGCCTCATTTTCAGGCACTATATCTAACAGTGTTTCTTTGCTATCCATAGGGTTTTCAATGGCTAGTTGTTTCAGGAGTGGCTCTCCAGATCCTACTCCCTAGTCTGTCTTAGTCTGGAAGCTCAGCTGAAAACTTGTCCACCATGGGTAACCTTGCTCCTGTCCGAGGTTACAGTGGCAGAGCTCTCAGCCTCATCACAACACACAAACCCCCGCAGTGTGGCAAACTGACAGACATATGGGGGGTTGTTGTTGTTAGGTGCCCTCAATTTGGTGTCCAACTCATAGAAATCTTACATACAACGGGTGAAACACTATTGTCAGTGTTTCTCTGCTCTTCATTGGGTTTTCAATGGCTGATTGATTTTTGGGAGTGGGTTGCCAGGTCCTTCTCCCAAGCCTACAGTATTTTCTGTTCCCAGGCAGTCTCCCATTCAAGTACTAACCAGGCCTGACCCTGCTTTCAGAGACTGATGGGATTTGATGCCACAATGCTACTATAAACCATTGTTATGTTGTTAGGTGCTGTCAGTCATGCCTGACTCATAATGACCCTCATAGGGTTTTCAATGGCTGATTGTTTCAGGATTGCCTTGGGAGTAGATTGCCACATCCTTCTCCCAGTTTTGCAGTGCTGGGAATTGAGCTCAGGACCTCAGAGACTGCAGAGTAGTGCTCTACCAACTGAGATAAATCCCAGGCCTATAAACCATCAGCTATCCACAATTCACTTGTAGCACTAGGCTGAACAGATTCCCCTGTGAACCATGTTCAATTTTTGTCCTTGATCAGCCTGTAATAGGGAAAATCCTTCTACCCCAAATAGGTCCCAGGTATGAGCTGAGGGAGAAGTGTTGATGCAACAGTAATGAATGACACAGGGGTTTGGGCCACGTTTGTAGAATTTTCTTGTGCTCACAGAGCCTGCTTGACCTTGATTTTAGATGTTACTGTCTCCATTTTATGGGGTGTTTTCAAGACTGGTTTTCTGGAAGAACATCCTTGGGACAAGTTTGAAGTGCAAGATGTTTTTAAAGTGTTGTGAAGATGAGGAAGTCAAAATTCAATGCATGCCCTTCAAAGCTCAGTCAATCCTGCTGGGAGCCCCGCAGCAAATGATGTCTGTTGGAGTGTCCTGTGATGGAATACAATACCTGTTGCACTCTTGTCTCACTTGGTCATCAGAATGACCTGGGAATGATGTGACCTTGAGTTATGTGTCTCTGTTGAGGCAGACCCTGAATGAGCTGATAGTTAAAGATTGGCCGTTCCATTCACTAATGGTCAGCAAGTCTTTCCTTGAGAGTGCTCCGTATTTACCTTAGCTAGCCTACACGTATGACACAGTGGGATGTTTGTGACAACATACAGCTCATCATCGGCATTTGTAGCTGACTGCCCCCTAATTAGATGCTCAGTCTTCTTCCTGGCGTCAGAATGTTCTAGAGCTGTTTTTCAAATGGTGCTTAATTATCTGCTGCAGATGGCATGTCTTCCTTCTTGAAGTCTAAGGTTTGTGCTATGATTTCCATATTGGGGTTACCTGAAATTCTTCTTGTTATCTCTCTCTACCAAAGAAACTACCATGGGATTTGATAGTTATATGGCCCAATGTGTAGGGCTATTTATACCCAAATCTCTACCTTCTGTAGAGACTTTTTCGCTTATCCAAAATTCACATATGAAGTCTTGTGCTTCTTTCTTAGAGGTAAGAGATGCAAGGTGAATAAGGTTCTCTTTGGTTTGAAGAAAATAGTTGAGCATGACCTAAACTTCTAGACCTCTAAACATTTCAGTGAGGGAAAAGGCTTTCTAATCTTTGTAAGGTTTGTTTTCTATCTTTTGGAGCAGGAGTTTTACTATGGGACCCAGAATACTTGTCTCTTTTTTCCAGCCAAGTCTTATTTGTATGATATCATAAATGATGTTGCTGTTGCTAGATTCTGTTGTGTTGGTGTCCCTATGTACAATAGGTGAAACACTTTCATTAGTGCTTCTCTGCTGTTCATAGGGTTTTCAATGGCTAATTGTTTTTTTGGGAGTGGCCTGCTGGGTCCTTCTCCCAAGCCAACAGTAGCTGATGTTCCCAGGTATTCTCCCATCTACGTACTAACCAGGCCCTACCTTGCTTAGCTTCCGAGATCTGATGGGATCTGACATTACAGTGGTACGACTGCAGGCATCATAAATATAGTGGGTAAATACAATGTCCTACAGAATGTCCAGATGTTTCAGTTTCCTTCATTATAACAGAGAGTAGGAGGATTATAGCTCCAGGTCAAGACTATGAATTAATATTCATATTGCATTCATTGTGAGTGCAAACCATGAAAAAGACCTGGGCCAGATCTATTTCCTATCTCATCTTCATGATGGTACCCATCACCAGGTATCGGCATCAGCTCAGACTCTTGTGTATAATACCCATTGACAGAATTTTCTCTCTTCCCAGAGTATTTTTAACTGGTTGAATCATTGTAGTTCCTCAGGGGAAGAATTAGAGAATTACTACTGTATACACTTTTTATGTCTACAGTGATACCACTGTGGTGTTCAATCCCATTAGATCTCATAAGCTAAGCAGGATCAGACATAGTACTTGGATGGGAGACTTCCTAGGAACACCACATACTGTAGGCTTAGGAGAAGGACTCACCAGGTGACTCCCCCTGCCAAAAAAAAAAAAAAATATGCCTTTGAAAACAATATGAAGAACAGAGAAGCACTGACAATAGTGTTTTACCTGTTGTACATAGGGTTACTATGAGCTGGACACCCATTTGATGGCACCTAACAACAACAACGACACTTTTTATGGTATTTCATAATCCTTCCTTGGGTAGACCCAGACTTTTCTTCAGTGAGTGAATTCTGGGCCTGAGAATTGGCTCAGGTCTGGAAATAGGGCAAGAGATCATGACTTTCCTTTGGGAGGTCTAACTTTAGCCTTCTACTCATCCATTCATGATCTCCTCTGAGTATGCAAGTTAAGAGTTATCCTTGTTTGCTGTCCATTTGTTTTTCCTGTAGGACCTCTATGTTTCATTTATCTCCATTGATCATTTGAATTAGGCCATCTGACCTTGCGGCCCATTAAGAAATTGTACTTGTTTGGAATCTGAACGTTAAGTGCCATCATGTGGCTCTGCTATTCTGGGCTTCATTTATCCCCTTTATAACTATGGAGTGCAGTTCTGTAACAGCACATCTTATCATTGGCTCCAGGCCTTCAAGGACAGCCACTCCCCAATAAACTTCCTGCGTGCCACTCTGCATCTTAGAATTTGTTTTTGAAGGGTCAACCTGCAACACTAGCTGAGCTAAACTAAATAACACATCTTTACTGCAGATTTTTTATATGTCTTTTATGGGAGAGTGCAATGTGAATATCCATAAACAGAATGAAAAATATTGGGTAAAGTCCATTTAACTGTTTTGTCAGGTGGTACTTACCAACCCTCCCAAACTGGCATTCAATTGGCCCCTCAATGTTGCCAGTATTATAGGTAAAACGTAGCTCTATTATTTAAATTTTAATTCTCTTATGGATATCTTTTCATATGTTTATAAAACCTGTATTTCCTTTTTAATGAATTGTTATCATTTTCTGATTTAAAAATTTAAAGTGTTAGCCTTTTTCTTATTAATTTGCAGAAGTTCTTTATATATTGTGGGACTTAGTTCTTGGCCTATTATGGGCAGGAAATATCATTTTTGTCATTTGACTCTTGAATTGCTTAACAGATTTCTTTTCTCTTTTTGTTTCTTCTCTTCCTCCTTTCCTCCCTCTTTTTTTTTTCTGTTTTTCTCTCATTTCTTTTTCCTATTTTCTTTTCTAGCCTGAGTCATTGCAATAGTCTTCTAAAAAGAATAGCCTGGCTTTCATCCTTATTCCTGTCATTTTTTCTTCCATAGAGACAATGATTTTAAAAAACACAGATGAATATTTCACACTACTGTTTCATATTCTTCAGTAGTTTTTCATTGCTATTAGGGAAGGTCCTAAAATGGTTTACAAGGCTTTCATCATCTGCCCTCTATCCATCTAATTCTCATTTTCAGTCAATTCTTACACCATGAATCTATTTTTCTTTTCCTATAATGTGCCAGACCCCTTACCCTCAGAACCTTCACATACACTATCACTTGTCCAGCTTTCTCCTACAAATTTGCTTGGACAATTTCTTGTTATTTAGGTCTTAGCTTAAATAGTACTCTAGCAGGGACAATTTTTTTACACCTCAGTTAGGATCTCTGCTATACCTGTAATTACATTTGTAGTTGCCGTCCCAACTGTTGTTGTTGTTTGTTGTTAGGTGCCGTCCAGTTGGTGTCTAACTCAGCGATCCTATGTACAACTGATGAAACACTATTGTCATTCTTCTCTGCTATTCATAGGGTTTTCAATGGCTGATTGCTTTTTGGGTATAGGTTGCCAGATCCTTCTTCCAAGCCTACAGCATGTGGTATTCCCAGGCTCTCTCCCATTCAAGTACAAATCAGGTGCGACCCTGCTTAACTTCTGATTTCTGACAGGACTGGATACCACAGTTGTATGGCTGCAGACGATCCAATTGTACAACATACATAATTAACCATTTGTTTAGTTAGATATCTGTCTCTCCTGCTAGAGTCTAAACTGAACTCTCAGGAATAGTCTCATCCCCCTACTTTCTTCCTAGTACTTAGCAAGAGCCTGTCATATATTAAATGCACAATAAATAATACTGTAAAAACCATTGCTTGAAGGAAGGAGTGACTGAGGTTTGAGAGTTAGGCAATAGATGAATTTTGAAGACTTTAATATTATGTCAATATGCTGTAAAAAATGTAGAGTCACTGAAATATTTAATAAGGATCAGTTTTATACTTGTTTTATCCTTCCTTCTGTTCTTAAAGAATGTTGGATTTTCAATCAATAATTATTTCTTGAGTATTCTTTTATATAACCAGAAACCTATGAGTACACAGTAAGATGTTTTTAATTTTAAAACTGGAGTGTATACTTTCTTTATTGGTCTTGTTGATTAGGTGTCCTTGAGTACATGTCCGATTCATAGCTACCCTAGGTACAACAGGGGAAACACAATTGTCATTGCTTCTCTGCTATTCATAGGGTTTTCAATAGTTGATTGTGTTTTGGGAGTGGGTTGCCAGGTCCTTCTCCCAAGCCTACACAGTATTCCTAGGCAGCCTTCCATCCAAGTACAAACCAGGTCCGAGCTTGCTTAGCTTCTGAGATCTGACAGGATCAGACACCACAGTGGTATGGCTACAGGCTCATTAGTCTTAGAACTTGATTGTAAAAGGAAATCTCTATCTAAATAGATCTGAATTTTATCTCACTTTAAGCAAATCATTATTAAAAGAGACTTGCTATTTCTTCACAATACTTTCCTAATCCAAAATAATTTCAGTGGTCCCTGAGTCATATTGCAATATTTTATAAAAAAGTTCAACATCATAGTATTAGAGAATCACAGATTTTAATAGTAATGATATAATCAATGCTATCTTTGTTAAGGAAGGAAAACATATATGAGTATCAGGTCTTGGGAAAAAGTTTACTTGTTTACATTTTTTAATCCAGAAATTATTAGATAATGATCTAGTAAACACAAAAATATAACAAAATAATAAACAAAAAGATATTTGTGTCCTTCTCTGCAGAACGGATCAGTAATTTCTTTTTTAACAATATTAGGCCCTACCTTCATTTATGTAATGCTTTTAATGTTCAAATTGCTTAACCAGAATTAAGTAATTAATCCTCATAGTAAACCCTGCAAGGCAGATAAGAATTATCTTCATTTTACAGATTAAGTCAAATGTACCATATTTCAAATGATTAATGCTTTGAATTCTCCAGCACCAAATGGTCTATGTTCCTCAGGAAGCATGTGGAAACCCAAATTTACATAGTAATTATGTGTTCAATTGTGCTGAGGAAGCAAGTGGCAGGCCCAGATAATCTTTAAGAAAGAAGGAGAAAAATACTGGCATTATACAAAAAAGAGGAAAGCAGTTCTTTAAATCCTTGTTGACTGATAATATTATTCATACATAGTGATTCTTTTCTCAGAAGTCCCTCTATGCCAGAAGCAAAAACAAAAAGCTCCACAAAATCTTGGTAAATGCTATTTAATGCACAGAATAAATCCAATGGAATGGTGGAATTTGCATTTTGATAAATGAAACAGAAGCCACACTGAAGACGTAATGTCCAGCTATTTCCTTATCATTTAGTATGTACATTCTAGTATTGGGCTGCATTCTGCTCACTATTAATTAATATGCATTCTCTGTGAAGAAAATTTGTGGGAGTTAAATTGTGTTTAAAAAAAAAAAGAAATTAGGAACTGGGTGCCATGGCTCGTGTTTGTAATCCCAGCTACTCAGGAAACTGAGGCAGAAGAATCATGAGTTCAAGGACAGGGGCAGCCTGTACAATTTAGTGAGACCCTGTCTCAAAATAAGATATAAAAAAAGTGCTGGGAATGTGGCTCTGTGATAGAATACTTGTTAATTGTGCATGAGGACTAGGCAATGTCCTTTGTTGTTGTTGTTATTAGGTGCTGTCCAGTCCTATTTGACTCATAACGACCTTCATAGATTTTTCAATGGCTGATTTTTTCAGGATTGCCTTGGGTGTGGATTGCCATGTTCTTCTCCCCATTTTTTTGGTGCTGGGAATTGAACTTGGACCTCAGAGACTGCAGAGCGGAGCTCTACCAACTAAGCTAAATCCCTTAATGTCCTAGTACTGCCAATAAATAAATAAATAAATAAATAAATAAATAAATATAACAAAAATAGAGACAAATTGATGTTAAGAATATAACTCCTTAACCTTACATTGTGGAAGGAGCGATAAATATTTCTATTTTTGAAAAACATTGTATTTTTCTTTTTTATGGCAGAAGGATAAGTCATAATTGGTAGTGAAAAAATGAGGAAATTTGTTTATCTATCTATCATCTTCACATTGTACACTGTGTTACACTGTGTTCTGAACAAAGGCCATTTCCATGCATGAATGGAAAATATGGGTGGATGGTATTTTAGTTCAGTGACAATAATTTCAAAACTGCCTGTTATTGTGCAGAAGTGCCAGAAATATCACTAGAGATTCAAGGTCTTCTATTTGTGATAATGTGGTAGAACAGATGTCTGGAACAGATTACCCTTCTTTTAAAGAATATCTGGAAATATTTTTAAAATGCTTAAATGAGCTATTAAGAAAAGAAAGAAAATTATTGAAGAAATGACTGAAACACATACATTAGAAGGGCAGGGAGCTGCCACTTTAATAAATTGTGAAAGAGGTATAGGAGACAAATACTGGGACATTTGAAAGTGCAATGAAGTTGGGCCATAAAGCCTTGGCTCTAGGTGGAACAGAAAAAAAAATGTGTTTCCTGAGAAGTGTACAGGAAGCCCATCATTCTGTAGTTTTTTTTTTTTTTTTTAATACTGGAGGCCTGAACCCAGGGCCTCATGCATACTTTGCAAGTGCTTTGCTACTGAGCTGTGCCTCTTAGCCCTTTTTTATTCTTTAAATTGAGACTGAGTCTTGCTAAATTGCGCAGGCTGCCTCTGGTCTTGAGCCTACAATACTTCTGCCTCTGCCTCCTGAATTTCTGGGATTACAAGCATGTGTCATGTAGATGTTTTTGGCCAAAAAACACCCTTAATGGATTGAAGACTCTTTTTCTTTGTGGTATTTGGGGGTTCAGCCCAGGGCCTCAAACATGCTTTGCAAGCGCCCTACCACCGAGCTACAGCCCCAGCCCATTTTTTTACTTTTGATTTTGAGACAGGGCCTTGCTAAATTACTCAGGCTACCTCTGGCCTTGAACTTGAAATCCTCCTGCCTCAGCCTCCCAAGTGGCTGGGATTAGAGGCATGAGCCACAATGCCAGGCTGGATTGAAAAATTTTTTTTTTTTTTTTTTTTTTTTTTTTTTGCTGTGCTGGGGGTTGAACCCAGAGCCTCCCGCTTGCAGGCTTTACAAGTGCTGTAGCACTAAGCTGCATCCTCAACCCATTTTACTTTTTAGACAGGGCCTCGCTAAATTATGCAGATTGCCTCTGGTCTCGAACTTGTGATCCTCATGCATCTGCCTCCCAAGTCACTGGGATTACAGGCAAGCACCACTGCACACACCTTCCAATTGAAAAATTTTAAGCTGAAAACTAAAGTACTCTTAGGTTTCTGGTGTTCTTAAGACCACTTTGTTGTTGTTGTTAGGTGCCGTAGAGTTGGTATCCGACTCATAGCTACCCCACAGACAACAGGTGAAACACTATTGTCAGTGCTTCTCTGCTATTCATAGGGCTTTCAATGGCTGATTGATTTTTTGGGAGTGGGTTGCTGGGTCTATAGACCACTAGGAAAATCAAAGGCAACTCTCTTTGGTGTCATTTACTATAAATTCAGTCCTTAAAGAAATCCCACAGATATAATTCCTATGTATATGAGCATATAATAAAAAAATATGATAAATGGACAATCATGAGCATGCTCAGTAAAAACATATTGTAGAATCAGACTAACAAAGACTGTGGGTATTGGAACTTACCAGAAGCCAAATATAAGTATATATAGTTAATACTTTTAAAGGTGATGCAGAATACTATCAAAAGTATCCTAAAGCACAATAGTCTACCTGAATTTACCAAGTTAGATTTTACAGAAAGTACAAGAAGGGGTTCTGGATAGGAGGTATATAATAATTTGTGAGAAACCTGAAGGACTGTTTACATAGCAGATTTAACATAGTAAGGAAAGAATTAGTGACGTGTAACATACTCTGGCCTGAAGCCGCAGCACTGTGGCCTCCGATCCCATCAGATCTCGGAAGCTAAACAGGATCATGCCTGGTTAGTACTTGGATGGGATACTGCCTGGGAATACCAGATACTGTAGGCTTGGGAGAAGGACCCGGCAACCCACTCCCAAAAATCAATCTACCATTGAAAGCCTTATGAATAGCAGAGAAGCACTGACAATAGTGTTTTACCTGTTGTATATAGGGTCGCTATGAGTTGGATACCAACCAGATGGCACCTAACAACAACAACAACAACATACTCTGAAGAATGAAGTTATACAATTTGAAGATATGAAAGAGAAAAGAGAAAGAAAACTCACAAATACAAGTTTTTAAAAAAATCATAACATGATCAAAATAATTTATATACAAATAAAGTAATAAAGAATGGTGTAGGGGAAAAAAGAGAGGCACATGGTATATAGGCTAGTGTAAGGGCATTGTTGTTGTTGTTGTTGTTAGGTGCCGTCGGGTCGGTATCCGACTCATAGCGACCCTCATAGGGTTTTCAATGGCTGACTGTTTCGGAATTGCCTTGGGAGTGGATTGCCAGGTCCTTCTCCCATTGTAAGGGCATTAGTATTGCTCTAATTGGAATTTCAGAAGGAGGATAGAGGTAAGAGAGACAGATAATATTTGGAAGAAATAATGGGGATTATCCAAAGATGATGAAGTTTGTAAAACTCAACTTCTAGAGGCCCAATAAATCCCTAGAAGAATCTTTAAGAGTAAATTCATGCTAAGATATATCCTAGTGAAACTGCAGAGCTCCCAAAACAAGTGAAGGTCTTAAAAGATGTATGATAATTACAGTTAATTTCTACATAGCAGTGATAGAGGGCAGAAGATATTATAATGAAATTTTAAAAAGGCTGAGTTAATAGTATTGTTAACATAGAATTCTAAGCCATGCTATGCTCTCTTTTAAAAACAATGGCACATGCTGGGCGCGGTGGTGCATGCCTGTAATCCCAGTGGCTCCAGAGGCGGAGGCAGGAGGATCGCAAGTTCGAGACCAGTGGCAGTCTGTGTAATTTAGCGAGGCGAGACCCTGTCTCAGAAAAGTTAAAAAATGGGTTAAGGGTGCAGTTCAGTAGTCCGGCACTTGCAGAGCATGCAGGCACGAGGCCCTGGGTTCAACCCCCAGTACCACAAAAAAGCAAAAACAACAACAACAACAACAACAAAGACAATGGCACAAATGCTCTTTAGGGGAATTCTAGAAGATTCACTTCAAGACAAAGCAAAATGATCTCAGAGGGAAGATCTGAGAAAAAGGAAATGTGAAAAAGTATTAAATATGTAGGGAGATCTCAAAAAAAACTATTGAGCATGTTGAACATCAATGACAGTATCTCATTTGTGGGGTACAAAACAAAGTTCATGGGGAGTGATTGTTTTGGACTAGCCTTCTGCTCTAGTCTCAAGCAGACCACACCAAACCAGAATGGAGTCAGGCATGTTCTATGTAATCAAACTAAACACAGAAAAAGCCAGCTTTCACAAAATAGGAGGCTCTAGTTTACTCAAGTCAGAATAGTAAGGAAGTGCCCTCTCTTTTAACCATATAAGGAAAGTAACTCTGAGATGACCAGGATGCTTTTTGTTCCCTATTTCTTTCTTCAGCCTTTTTCTTTTGTCTATAAATTTGACCTCCTCTGCTGAGCTCACTGGGACACTCATTACTGTCTTATTCTAGAATTAAAATAAAAGTCAATTATATTTTTGTTGTAATTTTGTCTTTTGACAGGAGTTAACAACATCATAGTAAGTTAAAATGCTAGAAAACAGTAGCTTTCAGCATGAGAAGATTTAGCCCAATTCAAGTTTTTGAAGTCCTGTTAATAATTGAGAAAGGAGAAAATTTTTTATCTTCTCATAATATTTTATATTTTATATTTTATATTTTAGGACAATCACCAAAGGAACAGAAACAGGATATAAAATTTCCAACATATTTAATGGACAAATATGAAGTGATTTATTTAAATGGATTAGTTCAACTCTTTTAAGCTGTCAGTCGCTATGAGTCGGATACCGACTCGATGGCACCTAACAACAACAAATATAATAGAGAACTTTGGGCAATCATTTCTCATGTCTCAGGGTGAGATATTTTAACTCTTTTCCTCTTGTGCCATCTTCTCCATTCTTCTTTTCTCTTTTCCCTTAAGCATTCATTGGGTATCTGATATGGAATAGGACCTAGATCTATGCTGTGGCATCAGAGCTAAATAAGGTAAAGTCTCTGCAAGCAGTTCAAAAGCCATCTACTCTCTAATAGCTCTGAAGGAAGGAAGATTCTGATGCAAGGTAGGGATAGTTTTGATCCATGGGGATACAAGTCAAGTTTCAAAGGGGACAACTATGGGAAACCAGAGAAGAATAGGAACTTAAGCAACCAAATACAACAGTGACATTGTTGAGAGAGTGACGTGTAGACAGACAGTTATTACTGACTTGGAAACTACCTTTGATTAGTTAGGCCAGCTTTAACATTTTCCTTGAAAAAAGTAACTGACAAAAATGAAAAACTAAGCACTGATTTTCTGCAGCTGTTTTTTCTTCTTCAGCGATTGTAGGATACTTATGATGTGCTAAGTACTTTATACTCAACGAACCATTTCATTCTTTCAAATGATCTATGAAGTAAGTACTAGTATTGCCTATATTTTAAAGATGGGGAAACCCAGGGTGAATTAGATAAAGTGACTTGCAGAAGAGCTACCTGATTCTGAAATACAGAAACAGAAAGAGATCCACACTCAAGTAAGTCTGGCATATAAGTATTACATAAAGTTAAGCTATGCTTTTTCTAATGTGCTTTTTTTTTTTAAATACTTTGTTGGTGTGGTTGGGTGCTGTCAAGTCAGAGCTGACTCATAGGGAACCTATGTGCAACAGAACAAAACACTACCCAATACCATTCCATGCACGTGATCTTTTTATGTTTGAGCCCAATGTTGTAGTCACTATGTTTCTTCTCACTTTGAGTCATGTCACATCAGCAAAAGGAGGTCCCAGAGACTTCACTCCACTCCCATTATTTGAAGAGGCAACTCTCCCACTCATTTCTTGAATGCCTTCCATTCTGGGTGGGCTAATTTTCCAGTACTGTATTTGACAATGTTTCCTTGCTATTTATAGGGGTTTCAATGGCCAGTTGTTCTGGGAGTGGGCTGCTGGGTCCTTCTCCCTAGTCTGTCTTAGTCTGGAAGCTTAGCTTGTCAGCAGGTTTAGTGGTGCTCTATCCCAATATTACTGCCTGCCCTGAGGAGTTCCCTTTCTTGGGACCTCTACTCAGGGGAGATACCAGGTCCTTGTCTGGGTCACCCAAAAGAATTTCAGGATGAAACAGAGAAATAAAGTAGAGTTTTGAGTTTATTTGGTAAAGGATAAAAGACAATAAATACTCCAGTGTGAACATGGAGTCTGGAAAGAGAGGTGCTCCTGGGTGCCTTTACAATGGAGTTATATTGCCTTTTTTTTAACCTGGGTTGAAGGATCAAACAAGGTTTAATATAAATGGTCTAGAAAATGCATGCAATTGTTCTGACAAGATAATAACAAAGTTCACTACAGGAAAAATTTCTATCTTAAACAGAACTGGGACTCAAGTACATATAGAAAAATATTACCAAGTAAATGATAGAGAAGACTTAGATGGGGAGGGTGGGGGGGAGGCATACAAGAGGGTAAGGGGGAACCTATATGAATAATGTACATCAAAATGCATATATGTAAATGCCACAATGAAAAGCATGTCAGAATGAAGCACATTAAGGTGTACATTAAAAATATCCAATAAAAAAATTAAGTACAGTCAAAAATTTACTATAAGAGAAGGCAACATCAGCTAGTTTACCTATTCCTCTTATCCCAAAGAATTTCCTTCCTTAAGTTAAATTGTAAGGTGATGGGGTGCATTGTAGGCTTGGGGATGGGAGAGGGATGTTAGTAATGTTAAGCTCAAAAGTCATAAACATTTAGGGCCTAAATAAGCATTGTCTGTTTGTTTCTGCTACTATTGTTTGAGAACCCCTAGGAAGATAAGAATTTTCTCTACTTAGTCAATCTTTACTGATCTTGTCAGTTAGTTGTTGTTATTGTTAGGTACCATCAAATCAAGTCCAACTCATAGGGACCCTCATAGGGTTTTCAACTCATGGAGGTTGTGAGCAGATTTCTTGAGTTAAGGCTGTTGGCTCTCAGTCAATAGGAGATGTCATCAGATTCCAGAGTGAGGGGCTTTTCTCCTTTCCCATGTCCCTCAAATTTTTCTGTCTTTCCATCCTGCCTCAAGCTGAAACCTGTCCACCATGGGTGGCCCTGTGTATCTTAAATACTGTTAGCATAGCTTTCAGCATCATAGCAACATGCAAGCCCCTAAAGCACCACAAGCTGACAGATATGGGGGGGGGCGTTGTTTGATACTTTATGAGTCCTTAAAAGGAGACTGTAGAATGAAACATTTCCTAAGCTTGTAGAATTGTTATGTGAACCAGCACAATTCTTGGGATATATTGGAAGAAGGATGTGGCAATCCACTCTCAAGGTAATCCCAAAACAATCAGCCATTGAAAACCCTATGAGGGTGGCTGTGAGTCAGACATGATTTGTCAGCACCTGACAACAACTAGATGGCACCTAACAACAACAAGAACAACAACAACAACAACAACAAAAGCAAATGTATTTTTCTCTCTTGCTATCCCTCTAAAATCTTTTCAGAAGAGATATGTTTCCTTAGTCCTTGGATAAAAATTTGACAGGGCCAGATTTTCTGGTCACTCAGTAATAGAATCTTTGATTTACCTTAAGTTGGAAACATCTGAGTTGAGTAATTGAATCTTCTTCCCCTTCCTAGGTGGGTCTAGCTTCAGGGCACCATCTTCCTCGCCAGCTACCTGCTAGGACAAGAGCCTCCCATCTAGGAGAAGGAGGAAAGAAGGAAGGAAAAAGGAGCAGCACATTCTTAATTTACCTCATCATGACATGGCTTTATGCTTTTTGGGTTTGGCAGATGTCAGATGCTGAGTCTGTCTCTCCTGAATGCTTTAGAAGCTTCCCTGCATCTTTTCTGACACAGGCAAGATGCTTTACAAGCAGAGTCATTCTGTTGAGCTTTATTATTCTTCTGGGTGGTCTTCATGTCACTTTAAATGACTCCAGCCCATTTTCTTTTCAGGTGGCCCATCTCTGGCCTTGGCACCCAATCACATATCCTTTGGCCTGACAAACTCAAGGTCTTGAGACTATGCAAGGTGGACTCCTCTTTTCCTTGTCATAGGAAGTGTTAGATGCATACTTTGTAAGTGCTCTACCACTGAGCTGCATCCCCAGCAATCGCAAGTCAGGGTGTTGGTAAGTTATGCAGGCTGTCTCTGGCCTTGAACTTGTGATCCTCCTTCCTCTACCTTCTGAGCCACTGGGATTACAGGTATACCCCACCATCCTTGTCTGCTTTTGTGTTTTTTATGTCCGTATCTCATTAAGAGGACAGATATTCATCCTCTCTTTCTGATTTTTTTCTTCAGGTATGTCAGATCTCCCTCACCCTTTGGCTTAGGCTACACTTCCTAGGCCATAAAACAGGTTTTCCTTTTTATCACAGGAGAGGTCTTTCCTCAAAAGAGAACTCTCTCTTCCTAGTCCAGGCACGGAAATACCTGTTGTCTTCCTATGTAAAATGAATTACTGGCTATAAACCAGGCTATTTGTAGAGGTGCTATTGGTTACAGAGTGGGACATTTGTAAAAGGGTATTATCTACCAGCAATCCTGCTATTTGTAAAGATGTTATCTATCAGGGAAGTACTGACCACCAGACCAAATCATTTGTCTCAGAATAAGCTCACATTGCTATTCTTGTCTCAAAAGGTGGCTGGGAAGTGGGTGGCTCCAGTCGTCCCTTTATTCCTTTTCTTTCTACTCTACATCCTCTACCAGAGTTTATTATTTATTAGCTTTTTCAGGTCAGCTTCCCATTCACTTTGCATTCGCAACCACAGTGGTCATGTACTATGCTTTCTGATTAGTACTCTAAAGCCTTTTCCATAGATTTGAAGCAAGGTGCAGTGATCTTCAGTGATGGTGGTGGTAGAGGATAGACTCACAGTACCCTGAAAGGTGTTTTAAAATAAATTCTTTTTACAAATCCTTTTATGATATTTCCATTGAATCTAAGAGGTCATCTATATTATTTAATTATTACTGCCTAACAAATTACCCCTCCTCCCAAATTAGCACCTTAAAATAAACAACAAATATATGTGATCACATACAGTGTCTGAGGGTCAGGAGTCTTGGAGCAACATAGAGTGGTATTGGCTGAGAGTCTCTTATGAGGTGGTGGTAACTTTGTTTGCAGGCTGCAGTCACCTGACATTTTGATGAGGACTGCTTGATCTGCTTCCAGGATGGCTTAATCACAAGGTTATTGGCAAGAAGTTTCATTTTCTCTCTGGCTGTTAACATAAAGCTTCAGTTCCTTTCTATATGAGCTATCCATAGGGTCATTCAGGAAAGAGCAACTAACTGACTACCTCAAAGGGAGGGGGTGGGAGAGAGGGAGAAAGAGAGAAAGAAAAGAAAGAAATACCAAGGGAAAAAATAATGATGTCTTCTAAACACAATCTTGGTAATGATGTACTATCATTTGTTGTGTTCTGTTGGTCACACAGACCAAACTCTGGAAGGATGTTAGGGATGACTAAAGGTGGCTGCAAATGATAAGAGGTGGAGATCATTGACAGCCATCTTGGATGCTGGCTACCATATGGTCTGTTGAAATGAACCAAGTATTTTATGTATTACCAAGGAAACAAATCCCAAAATATTGACAATTATGGTATGAAATCAGGTCTAAGATACTTTGAATTTCAGGGATGTTGCATGTGAAAGGACTAAATTTTGGAATTCATGAAATGCAAAACATTACCCCTTGTGGATAAATATTAAAATCATAAAATTGATTCCTAGATATTTTCTTTAAGAACTACATCTTGATCTAGAGAATTGCTTTGTACTTTTCTTTTCTTAAATTTTATTTTTTTTTTTTTAGTGTACTGGGGGTTAAACCCAGGGCCTTGCGCTTGCATGCATTGCAAGTGCTGGACCACTGAGCTGCAACCCCAGCCCATTTTTTCTTTCTTTTTTTACTTTTTTGGGACAGGGTCTCACTAAGTTACACAGACTGCCTCTGGTCTCTAACTTGCGATCCTCCTGCCTCTGCCTCCCAAGCCACTGGGATTACAGATGTGTGTCACAGCACCAGGCTTGGACTTTTCTATCTATGCTATCTTTGGCACTTCAGTTGAAGTCACTAATTTATCCCATCCTCCTCCATCCTTACCATTTTTTCTTGAAACATTTGCATGCACTCATTTTCTTTTGAACACTTTTTAGGAAAAACTCTTACAATTTGAATGCTAGCGAGTTATTTTTGCTTGATTCTGTGGCTAAAGTTCCTTCATTATTAAGTATTAACAAAGTGCCAACATTGAGCAGAACATCATGCAGAGTATAGTAGTGCACAGATAGTCTGTAAGTAACTTAGAATTCTCTTTTTATAGAGAGGATAAGTTACAGCAAATATAATGAAGATATCTATTCAGTCTGATGCTGGTGCAAAATTTTGATTTTAAAGAAATACTTTGATAAACTAGTTCAAATATTTAAATTATATATTTGAAAGTCTAATAAACTGTATAACTTTTAGTATAACTCATTTAATAAATACTCAAGCAAATTTTGTTAGTAACCACTGCTGTTTTTGTACTATACACCAATCTCATTTGGTACTTTAAAACCACAACAAGATTCAAACATATTTACATTGGGTATTCACAACTATTTTTCAAATTTCAGGATGATTTGCAGGGGAAGATGTGTTTATGTTAGACAGAACATGCACTTTGAAGTCAGCAAAGTTGGGTTGACTGTAGATTCCACCAAGTAACAATAATATAACTGGGCACATTTAAAACATCTTTGGGCCTCAGCTACCTTTTCCGCAAAATAAAGATGGTATTATCCACCTTATTATGAAGTTGTTGTTGTTGTTAGGTGCCATAGAGTTGCATCTGACTCTTGGTGACCCTCACAGGGTTTTCAATGACTGATTGTTTCCAGATTGCTTAGGGAGTGGATTGCTACTTATTTATTATGAAGTAGTGAAGATTAAATAAAATAGTGTATGTAAAGCTCCCATCTATTGCCTGAAGCATCATGGCCACAAAAATAAAGGTAGTTATTATTATTTAACAAGAGAAGACGCAGAATTTTACTTGTTTTGGCTTCTTGTGTGTCTTTGACTATAATAGCATTTTTGAAAGAGAAAGTACTAATTTGAAAATTGGGGCAAAGTTCAAACTTTCTTTGGACTTTGATTTTGAAAATAATTTAAAGATCTGATCTTTTGTGGAAGATCAGTTATCTTAAAATAAGCACTTTAAACATCATAATAAAAATGTTGTTGTTAGGTGCCGTTGAGTCATGCCCAACTCATAGTGATCCTCATTGGGTTTTCAATGGCTGATTGTTTTGGGATTACCACGGGAGTGGATTGCCACATCCTTCTCAAAATATTTCCTGGGAATCGAACTTAGGACCTTAGAGAATGCAGAGAGGTGCCCTATCAACTGAACAAAATCCTAGCCCAATTATAATTCTACATTTGAAAAAGGGAAATTCTAGCATTGCATCTGATAAACATTATAGTTGGTATATACTCAACAATAATATTATATGCCATAAATGGAAATGATGAAAACATGGCAACCATAGTTAATTTATTCCTTTAGATTAAACAATGAGCAGATGGAATACGATAAAGGAAAGAAGTAAAAAACTTTCAAGAACACATATTTGAAATGAGAGGAGTCCTTAGTGTGACTTTAAAAAAGAATCTTGATTTACTTGAAACCTGTATTTAGAATGTGGTTCGCTATGACATTGCTGTGGAAGAAAGGAGTTCAAGCAGAAAAAGGAAACTATAGGCCTAACCTACTGCTTACATTATAAAATAGATGGTTTGAAGAAGGTCATAGGAAAATTGAAAAGACAAATCGGGTGTGTTTATAGTAGCTGAGTGAAAATATTAAAGTCTAAATTTCTTTTTATATGAAAAATAAGAAAAATATCTTGAGACATTTTAGATATATTTACACATCACCACAGTACCACAGGTGCTTTCAGACATTGTAAAATGAGCGGGACTAACACATGTAGCTTCTAATGGAGACATATTAAGTAATGTTTTAAGATATTAAACTCTACCAGGAAAAATGGGATTGTGTCAGTCCCTATTCTTGTTGACTGTTCACGATTGCAGTGCCTCTAAGTATTGATTCTTCCCTTGCTTTTCATAACTCTCAAGTGCCTTTCTACCTCTTTCAGTCCTGTCTCTTTGCCAGTTCACTTCTTCCTCCTGGACACGGGCTTAGTTCTTGATCCTCTGCTGTTTCTTCACAAGAGTCTTTCCTTGGGAGGTTCACTGAGATGCTCCCCAAATTTTCTACTCTGACTGTGATGGCTTCCTCTGAGCTTTATAGTTCCATCTCTCTATGTCCCCAGCTAGATGTATTTCTTATGGTCGGTTATGCTTCACTCATTAGAGTCAGCCTTAGGTTTCCTCTCCTTCATCTTCATATCAAATTAGCATCCTTTCAGATTGGTGACAATCCAAAGCTCTGGAGCCAGGTTGATTTCCTAGACAAGAAAATAGGATGAGCTCACGAGGGAGACCACGCATCCCTCACATGATAATTTCCTAGGGTGAAGCCCTAGGAAATTGAGTCAGGTTACCAGCTTAACCATGACTCCTTTACAAAGCTAGTGTGAGAATCTACACTCAGGCTAACTGATGGAAATAGGGAAGAGACGATTTGAAGAAATGGGTGGAACATGAAAGAGTGGGAAGGGAAGTCTGGTGGACTTCCATGACCTGTCAGAACATCACAATCGGTGTCCTGATCATGCATTTCAACTTAATAAGGGGAAAGGAGCCCTTAGAGATGCTCCTTTATATCAATATTACAATTGTTTCCTAATTAGTTTGTGGATTTCCCAAGTCCTTAGCTTTTTAGTATATCTTATATGCTACTTTTAGGCTATTTTCCTTAAAAAAATTTCTTTACTCGTGTCTTTTCCATGCTCAAAATTACATTGGCTCTCTTTTCTCTGTGGGATAAAATCATTTGCCTGCTGATGGGAGCCTCCCAAATGTATCACCCACTAATTATTTATATGGAGCCTTCATTCTAGTACCAAGGCTGCTTAATACAATACATGAAGCTTCACACCATTCTCATACTACTATGTTTTGTCCCTTCTCAAAAAATAACACCCTGAATTTTCTTTGCAAGTTTAAGGCTGCTAGATTTTCTAGACCATGTTAAAAGCCATCTACACCTTCCTCTATTACTGACCACCTAAGTGCCATTGCCATCAAGGACAATTACAGGTGCCACAGGAGTCACTGTACCATTTGTTTAACTTTATTAAGTGCTAAGTAGTTTGCACATATTAGCTAGTTTGATTTCTTATTTAATTCTTACAAATTGGTACTAAATTCTTTGTGGCCTCAGAGCTTAGACATGGTGTCATGTGCCCAGCAGATGCTCAGTTATACTTAGTGCTGTTTTATATTGATGGTCCAGTGGGAAGGTCATTGAAGGTTAGTTATTTATTTTGTTCTACCTGATTCCACCTGATGTTTTTTTTCTCACAGAAATGTTTATATGAAAATAATAAGGAAAATTCTTAGAATGTCACCATCCCAGAAGGTCTCTTTTTCATAATTGTTTCTGCAGATAACATACATTGCACTCTAAGCAATTTTGACTTCATTTTAATACTAATATTTATGTAAGTATCATAAGGGGACTATAACTGCCACATTCATTTTACTTCTATGTATTTCTGAAATAAGGGTCCAAGAAAGAAGAGAATTGATGTCTGCCAGTGGAAAATAATGAAGCTAATGAGAAAATAAATGTTAGTTTTCAACCATCATAAAGAACATTAGCAAATAACAACAAAGGATGGGGAAAGAATTAAATGCATTAAAAGTCTCTTCTACTTTCCTTAATGTGTTTTTCTTGCTAATATAATTTCTGTTTGCTAGGATTTTCCAATTTTCATTATTTTAACAGACCGTTCTCATTTTGGTAAGACTCCCCGTTGAGTTTCATATGCCCTCTGTGTATCATATACTCTTAAAATTTTTCACCTTTTGTTTCTATGCCTATCAGTCTGTATTGAAACTTAACTTTTGTTAAATGTTTAAAATATCCTACAATAAGGGCTTAGTTCAGTTGGTAGAGTGCTGTTCTGCAAGCTTTGAGGCCCTAGGTTAGATTCCCCCTCACTGCAAAGATGGTAGACCACTCTTGAAAAAATCCCCAAACAATCAGTCATTGAAAACTCTATGAGTAACAGAGAAGAATTGACATAGTGCCTGGTATGGTACAATGTTGGGGAGTATTTCATTCTGTTGTCCATAGGGTCTCTATGAGTCAGACCTAACTTGAGAGCACCTAATAACAACAACACAACAAATGACATACTACACTAAAGATAATTATGTCCTCGTTGGCTTACTGAGCATGCCAATGGTGTTTATGTGTATAAGGTTTAGAATTGTGTATTACTTATCCAGCAAAAGAGAAATAAGATATTCTTATTTCTATGTTATTCTCAGAGACACCCCAGCAAGCAGATGGGTAGCCATTTTTACTTACTTCAATATCTAGGTTCTGGGTTGGTGTCAACAGAGTGAAGGTCTAAGAGAGATACCACCTCCCCAAAGCATCTCTCTTTCTTGCCTATGCCCATTCATTTAATGCTAGTCATTCTCATGTATTAAGCATTGCCTTCTGTTTTTATATTCTTTATAGATGCAAGTACTCTTTCTGGTGAAATACATTTAATATGGTCTCTAACACTTCATTCATTCTTTCAGTTAATACTTATAGTTCATCTGAATGCTGTAGTTTTCTTTCTTGATAGGAATAAGATGGCTGTGAATTTGACAGATGGCGCTCTTGCCCTCAAGGGCTGACATTCTAATGTCTGAGTCAGATGACTGATAAACAAATGGTGTAAAAACCATTTAATTGATCTAGTGAAACTATAAAGGAAAAAACAGTATGATACTGTAGATAATGCTATGAGACTAGGCAGTGGGAAGGACTAATTTAGACAGGAAGGTGCTTCCTTGAGGAGTTGGTATTTGGGAAATCAGGGGAAAAGCTTTAAGGTTGGAGGCTGGAGTACGATGAGGGATGACAGGGAGAGAGTAGGGGTGGTGGTGATAGTGACACATGATGGGGAAACAGAGTTGGGGAAAACTGGCTTGCTAGGACCTTGTAAGCCATGGTAAAGGACTGAGACTTTACTCTATGAGCAATGGGAAGCCACTGATGGAATTTCAATCAGAGGAATGACATTATCTCGTTGATGTTTTTTCTTTTTTCATAGGGGGCAATACTGGAGGTGTTGAACTCAGGGCTTCACACATGCTAGGCAAATGCTCTACCACCCTGTTGTATCTCTAGCCCTCTTCTAAGGTGTTATTTTTTTCCCCCCACAGTACTAGGGGTTGAACCCAGGGCCTTGCGCTTGCATGCTTTGCTAGTGCTGTACCACTGAGCTGCACCCCCAGCCATTTTTAAATTTTTTTGTTTTTTACTGCCTCTGGTCTCAAACTTCTGATCCTCCTGCCTCTGCCTCCCCAGTTGTTGGGATTACAGGCATGCTCCACAGTGCCTGGCTCAACTTTTTTTTTTTTAATTGGAAATTTTTAACGTACACCTTAGTGTGATTCATTCTGACATGCTTTTCATTGTGACATTTCCATATATGCATTTTGTTGTACATTACACAGATAAGTTCCCCCTTACCCTCTTGTGCACTTCCTTCCCCCATCCTACCCCCCACCGAAGACTTCTCTTCTATTTGCTTGTCTTTGTATGGTAATATTTTTCTATAATTTGGTTCCAATTATGTTTAAGATCAAAACTTTCAAAAAAAGAGCTTTCTTTTTTACATTGTCAGTACTATTACGTGAATTTCCTAGCCCATCTCTATATCAATACCATTCTTTGGTATTACTGGTGTTATTATAATTATTTCCAGGACTATTAAAGTTGGGCTGTTCACCCTGAGGTCACCCCTCCCCCATTCCTCACTCCTCCTTGTTTCTCCTCTCTCCTCTCTCTTCTCCCTGAATTTCCTCCTTTTGCTAGATCTCTCCCTCCTTTTGCATTCCCCAAACTGTCCCTTCTCCGCTAGGTTGACTTTAGCTTAATATATTGTGTGAAAAATGTGTAGTAAGAGGCACAAGCTACTTCTGACCTCAAACTTGTGATCCTCTTGCCTCAGCCTCCTCAGTTGCTGGGATTCCAGGTAGGTGCCATTGGCTCTGCTAAATTATGTTTTTAACAGCTCACTCTGGCTGACGCAGAGAAAATGTTTGCAGCTACTATTTAGTGTGGGCTGAGATCTGCCCACAGGCACTCTGCATCAGTGCCCAGGCCCTTCCTGACTGTGCTGTGCCCCATTTCCTTGCATCTCTGCTTTGTATTCCTTCTGCAAAGCAGTTTCCATCCTTCCTGAACCAACCAGTCTCTGGCTGGTAAACTCCTCCTTCCTTTTTTAGACATAAGCTCAGATGCTCCATCCTTTATGAATAGGGAGATCCTATAATTTGTCATTCTCACTGAGATAATTGTGAGCATGTAAGAGTGTACTGTGAAAGGCTGTGCTTGATACATATGTATAAAAAATAGACTGTCATAACCAAACAGGGGCAGATGGCCTCTTCTATTTCCTAGTTGCTTTTACTTATATTCTAAAAGCATTTTTCTTTGTTATTCCTCCTCTTGGACACAGTATACTTAGTAGTTAAGGGCATAGGCCCTGAGACCAATCTTAGATGGATCCCTTACTCATGTTAAGCTATAGGATTATAGTTAGGTCACATAAACTTTCGAGGCTTCATTGTCCTCCTTTGTAAGATCCAAGTAATCACACTATTTCTTCAATGATGTTTTTTGTTGTTATTGTGAAACAAAATGAATTCATATATGTGGAACACTTAGCATAGACATTCTTAGATACTTGGTATTCATTAAATAAATATTAACTATTACTATCCTTATCAAACAGGGCTACAATTATCTTTACATGTTTATCTCTTCTATTTAACTATGAAGTCCTTTAGGCAGTGACCATTATTTTTTATTAGTAATTTTTTAAAGTTAGAATATAAAATAACAGGTTTCATTATGACATTTTCATACGTTCATACCATTGTACATTGCTCATATACCCCTCATTATCCTTTCACCATCTTCCCACCTGCTTGTCCTCTTCTTCCTCCAAGTGTTCTGCTTCTGCTTTCATGTCATGTATACATATATGTATTTAAATCTAGATTTTGCATATGATATAATGTAGTAATTGTCCTTCTTTTTCCCTCATTACCTTCTCTTCTTCCCTCTCTCATTAGTCACCTTCCTCATGAATGTTGTTGTTGTTGTTAGGTGCCGTCAGTTGGTATCCGACTCATAGCGACCCTCATAGGGTTTTCAATGGCTGACTGTTTCGGGATTGCCTTGGGAGTGGATTGCCAGGGCCTTCTCCCATTTTTGTGGTGCTGGGAATCGAACTCGGGGCCTCAGAGACTGCAGTGCAGTGCTCTACCAACTGAGCTAAATCCCAGCC
>VMDO01027794.1:0-24767 GCA_007922755.1 Pedetes capensis | reverse complement strand
TGTGCGTCAGGGCTGTATACTTTCACCCTATCTCTTCAATTTATACGCTGAGCAAATAATCCGAGAAGCTGGACTTTATGAAGAAGAACGCGGCATCATGATTGGAGGAAGACTCATTAACAACCTGCATTATGCAGATGACACAACTCTGCTTGCTGAAAGTGAAGAGGATTTAAAACATTTACTGATGAAGATCAAAGATCATAGACTTCAATATGGGTTGTGACTAAACATCAACAAAAACTAAAATCCTTACGACTGGGTCAGCACACAACTTCACAATAAATGGAGAAAAGATTGAGGTTGTCCAAGATTTTGCTTTGCTTGGCTCTATAATCGACACCTGTGGAAGCAGCAGTCAAGAAATCAAAAGGCACGTTGCTCTAGGAAAAGCTTTGGCAAAAGATCTCTTTAGAGTATGGAAAAGCAAAGATGTCACATTGAAGATGAAGGTGCGTCTGACTCATGCCATGGTATTTTCAGTGGCATCATATGGTTGTGAAAGCTGGATATTGAACAAAGGAGACAGAAAAAAGAATTGATGCTTTTGAATTGTGGTGCTAGAGACGTCTATTGAATATACCATGGACTGCCAAAAGAACCAACAAATCTGTCCTAGAAGAAGTGCAACCAGAGTGCTCCTTGGAAACAAGAATGGCCAGACTGCGTCTTACATATTTCGGACATGTAGTCAGAAGAGATCAATCCCTGGAGAAGGACATCATGTTTGGTAGAGTGGCAGGTCAATGCAAAAGAGGAAAACCCTCCACCAGCTGGATTGACACAGTGTCTGCAACAATGGGCTTAAACATAAATAAGATCATTTGCCTGGCACAGAATCGGCAAGTGTTTGGATCTGCTGTACATAGGGTCGCTATGAGTTGGACTCGACTCAACGGCACCTAACAACAACAACAACATGTTGCCATAAACAGAAGTTGTCATTTTTAATTTTTAAAAATTATCCTGGCTTTTTGTAGGGTTTTACTACCTACCTGGTGAAGTGTTTCTTGGTTCTTAAAACACATTTTTTAATTCATGAAAGAAATTTCATTTGGAATTGCTTTGAATTTATAAGTAACTTTGAGTTAAATTGGAATATTCCAAATCTTTCCATGAACATGGTTTGTATTTCAAGTTATTTGAAGTCTTCTATGGGTTTTTGGTTGTTTGTGTGTGTGTGTGCGTTTTATTTGTTTTTTGTGGTGCTAAGGATTGAACCTAGGGTTTTACACATGCTAGGCAAGTGCTCTACCACTGAGCTGTATCCATAGCCCAGTCTTTTACGTTCTTTAATAGAATTTTACTTTTGCCCCTTATGGAAGTCTGTGCAATCTTAGGAACTATGTTTTATAGGTTTACTTTCTATTTTGCAGAATGTCTTACTTTATTATGTATTATAAATTATTTTTGCCAATGTAGAGGCATTCAGGATTTGGGATTTTTTTGTCTTTTATATCGTTCTTGTATACCTGACAACTTCAGTGAATTTCTTTACTTGATGTAATAACCTGTAAGTTCCTTTTGTTTTTCTAGATACAAGGACAGTTTACTTTCCTTCTAGTTCTTAAACCTATGAAATCATTTATTAAATGAATTAACTAGCACCTGCAAGTACTATTTAAACAATGGGGCGGGGGCGGGGGCGGGGGGGGGACAAAATAGGTATGGTAAAGGAACTGCTTCTGAACTTTCCGTTTTAGATAGGATGTTATATTTTTTTGTTCTGATTTACCTTTGCACTATCAACATCTTTCATTTGTTATTTAGTATAGATATTCGCTAGATTTCTTATGGGACTAAATGAAGGAGACCTTTATCTTCTAAGGATTCAAGCATAAAAGAAGCTAGTTATCTCTTTGTGAAGAGATTGAGTTTAATATTTATGGATAGCTACCAAGGATGTGGAAAGACTAGGGCAGAACAACAATCCTTGGTTGGAATATAGCAAAACAAAGATCGTGTCTAGAATAGAGTTTAAGGAGTGAAAAGCTCATGCTGTATAATTTCTCACTAGTGAGTTATGGTAATTATTTTCTTTGCTTTTTGGAGACTAAAGAAATGAGTGAAAATGTCAATTATGACTGTCTCATCCCAAAGAAAGTCCAAACTGCTTCTTTCTCTTGCTTTCTGTATTACTAAGATAACCTTCAATTTCCTATTAGATAACTGAGGAGATGATGGATCAAGCAAATGAAAAGAAAGGGGCTGCCATTGATGCTCTAAATGATGGTGAGTAGGTTTTTTTTACTCTTGGCCAGATTTCTGTGATAGTATAAATAGTCTTTTCCCTGCTGCAATGACTGTTAAATAGTGGAAAAGTTGAAGGTAACTTAAATTTATTAAATTTATCTATTCTATGGGAGAAGATAATGTCCTGCTAATGCTATCCAGCCACCCCTTTGTCATTTGTAAAGAGGCTGAAATCACTCAGTGTGAGTTACTTCGCTTCTGAGGATGGCCACATCCTGATCTTAATCATAGCCTCTGCTTTCCTGAGTATATCCTGGTCTTTTTCTACTGAGAAGCAGCTTTAAAAAGGCTTTCCATAAGAAATAGTGGTGATCCCTCTTTTTACAAAATAGAACTCTTGAGAGATGATGTTTGTAAGCGTAACATTCTTGTTGTAGTCCCTCCATATCAGAGCCCTGCAAAATACTTTCAGGGCTGATAGTAGTAAGTATAACATACAATCGGTTACAATTTGAAAGAACAAGTATTTATAAACTTGAGTGTCATGACTACTCTCAGTAACACTTCATGCAAACTTCTTTGTAACTGTGATGGTGTGTCACAGTGTCACAGTAAATAGTGCTGTCACGTGCTAATGTGCATGTGTAGATTTAGAAGATGACTAAAGTTTTACTTTAGAATGAATTTGGTATTCCTATTCCAAGTTGGCAAATATATTAACTTTTTTTTCTTGAGACAGGATCTTATGTAGCCCAGGCTGGCCTTGAAATCATAATCCTCCTGCCTCTGCCTCATGCGTAGTGGGATTAATGTCCTGTGCCACCTCACCCAGATCATCCCTAGCACCTTTTTAGTTAGGGTCCTTATCCCTTGCTTGTACAACTTATGCTGCTCATGCCTTAATAGTTTTGAAATAACGATTTCCTTTGTTTCTTTTGTTCATTGTCCGTAGATTATTTTTACTTAGAATTGCTTTTTACTGCATTGCTTTTGCTTGTAACCTGTGACTAATCTTTTGTATATACATATGAAGGTCTGTAACATCACATTGTCTTACTTGCCAGCGTCAGAGTCCATATTTTTATATTCTCGCCTTCATTTTTTTTGTGTTTAGGTTTTATCTTACTATGTAGCCTAGGCTGGTCTCAAACTGGAGATGTCCTTCCTGAGTGAGGACTCCTGAGTCTGGCATTACAGGTGTGTGCCACCAAGCCAGCTTTGTTTTCTCTTGCTTTTGAGTATTAATTTTCCATTCCAGACAGACCAGACTGTCCTAGAATGTTCCTTTACTTGTGTCTTAGTTCTTCTCTGTAAAGTTATTCTTTACCTGTTTTGACTTGTAATTCACAGTCATGAATTGCTTCTAGCCAGTACTCTAACTGTACCTTTTCCACACTAATCTTAATTTCCCTATCACCTAAGGTGTTTTTTTTAATTGTTATTGTTTGTTGTTTTGTTTGTTGCAATACTGGGGGTTGAACCCATGGCCTCACTTGGATGCTTTGCAAGTGCAGGACCACTGAGCTGCACACCCAGCCCATTTTTTTTTTACTTTTTTGAGACAGGGTCTCGCGAAGTTATGCAGACTGCCTCTGGTCTCAAATTTGCAATCCTCCTGCCTCTGCCTCCCCAGCTGCTAGGACTACAGGTGTGTGCCACCGTCCCTGGTTCCCTAAGGTGTTTATTAATCTAACATTTATTTAATGCCCTGCATGCCTGATAGTTTTATAATGTTTCTGTGCACATTATTTCATTTCAGCTTCATACTAACTCATTTTACAGATTGGCAGCCTAAGGACTCAGAGGTTATGATCTGTGCAGTATCTTTGCGGTGTTATCACTTCATTTATTGTTGTTGTTGTTAGTTTTATTTTGTTTTGTTTTTTTTTCAGTGCTGGGGATCAGTCCCTGGACCTTGTGCACGCTAGGCCAGCACTCTACTAATGAGCCATATCCATATCCTCCCTCATTTATTATTTTTGTCACTCATTTTAGTATATAGTCTTTTTGTTGTTTTTCATTTTCTTAGTGTTTCAGCAGTATTTAACAGTGAAAATTAAGCCACCTAACAGGTCATACTTCTGTTTTCTAATGTGTCTTCCCAACCTCCCTGTTGATGTATATGTATAAGTTTTACCTAGTTCTAATTTTATAATTTGTGTAATTTTATATGCTAAGGGATAAAACCTTAACATTCCAAGTCAGATAGTTTGAGTTCAAGACCCTCTTGGGGTTAGCAAAGCCATTTTCATTTAGAGAGGCAGGAACATAAAGGCTGGACTGTGCACCAGAGTGCCTTGGTTTGGCTCCCAGTTCTGGTACTTAACCTGTAGCAGCTTTCCTACTACAGCAACATCATTCAGTAGTCATACTAGATTGTATGGTCTGCGTAATATAAAATAATTATTAAATGGCCATTTGCAGAAACAGGTTTGCCAACTTCTGAACTAGATAAATGGAAGAGCTATTTATTTGATTGGGAAGATAGCGATGGGGAATAGATTTGGAGATGGTGCAGCCATTAAGAGGTCAGTTTTTGAACATGGTAGGTCTGAGTTGATTACCTGTAGTACATATACATATCTGTGGTAATAACTAATAAGACTGGGTAATTTTTCTTCCTTGTTTCCATGAGTTCTATTAAAATCCTTCAGTCATTCACTAACTGGGTAAATACTTTTCTCGGTGAATTGTGACATACATTTTAAAATTCTATGTTTGTCTTGACTCTCCACAAATTAGACTTTGCACAAAGAACTATTCTAATTTTTGTTGTTGTTGTTAGGTGCCGTCGAGTTGGTATCCAACTCATAGCGACCCTCATAGGGTTTTCAATGGCTGAGTGCTTCGGGATTGCCTTGGGAGTGGATTGCCAGGCCCTTCTCCCATTTTTTCAGTGCTGGGAATTGAACTCGGGTCCTCAGAGACTGCAGCACAGCGCTCTACCCACTGAGCTAAATCCCAGGCCATTCTAATTTTTAGTAGGTTTTATTTGTTGAGGCTTCACTCTTAAGGAACTAATTTAAAAAACTGGGAACTGGATACAACAAATGAAATTAAGGTATGGGTTGTGGTCTCGTGAGTTAATAGTTCTCTTGGATTTTCATACCATTTTTGTGAATTCAAATAGTCTTTTTGGTTTTCTTTTTAATTGGGGCATTAATTTTATTTTTAATTTAACAAAAGACAATAGAATAAAACTAATTAACACATTGTTGACTAGCATTTTTATGTAAAAGCTATTTTATGTTCACTATTTTTCCATAATTAAATTTGAAAATGAAACAATCTAAACTTGAGTGTACTTTACTTGCACATAATGTATTAAAGTGAAACTTTAGGCATAGCTTCTATATAATTTTAATGACTTTTTTTTTAGTATGATAAACTATATAGCATTCCCCTAAGTGTAGTGGTGTATGACTGGTTTTGCAAATACATCTAGTTTTGCTCTGCTTGGGTTTTGAAGAGCACATTCTGTGTCTTCTACTGTAACTATTTCTTACACCAGTGATTATGTTTTCTAAAATGTTGTGTTTATGTTTTTCTAAAGATCTGAAAGGTGAATTTTTTTAAGTAGCTTTTTTCTTTTTTTTTCTTTCTTTTTTGGTGGTACTGGTGGGGGGTTGAACCAAGGGCCTTACACATGCTTATTTAGCAAGCATTCTACTGTTCAGCTGCATCCCTAGCACCCTGTTATTCATTTATTATTATTTTTTTGAGACAGGGTCTCACTAAGTTACCCAGGTTGCCTCTGGCCTGGAACTTGTGATCCTCTTGCCTCCATCTCCTAAGACACTGGAATTACAGGTGTGTACCACTACTCCCAGACTAATTTGTTAATTTTTTTAGAAAAATCAGTGAGTTCTACTAAGGGTGTAATACTGTGTTCACCCACCTGCTTCGTACTGGGGATTGAACCCAGTAAGTACCTTGTGTACATTAGGCAAGTACTCTACCACTGAGCTACATCTCCAGCTATATTCTGTTCTTTATTGGGGGTTTATGTATCAAAGTTATTGCTGTCTTAAGTGAGCTTTCAAGAACTAGTTTTATATATAATTGGGACACTTTTTTTCCCCCAGTTTTTTACCCTATGGGGGATTGAACCTATCCAACATGCTAGGCAGGTGTTTTAGTACTGAACTATATTTCCCATCCTGACACTAGTCTTTTTTTACTGGAAGAGTGTAAAAGACTTGCTGGGCAAGGTGGCATACACCTCTACTTCCAGTGATTCAGGTGGCTGAGGCAGGAGGATTGCAAATTCAAGGCCAGAGGTAGCTTGTGTCACTTAGTGAGACTCTGTCTCAAGATAAAAAATAAAGGGGTGGGGATGTAGCTCAGTGGTAGAGTGCTTGCCAAGTTGTTGTTACGTGCCATCGAGTCTGTATCCAACTTATCACGACCCTATGTACAATAGGTGAAACACCATTGTCAGTGCTTCTCTGCTGTTCATAGGGTTTTGAATGGCGGATTGATTTTTGGGAATGGGTTGTCTCCCAAGCCCACCGCACCTGGTGCTCCCATCTCCCACGCAAGTACTAACCAGGCCGGCTCCTGCTTAGCTTCCGAGATCTGATGGGATCGGATGCCACAGGGCTTTGGCTGCAGACGCTTACAAAGTATGCCCTGGGTCTAATCCCCACATACCGCAAAAAAATGGGACTTAATTGGGGAAGAGGAATAGCAGGAATAGAAAAGAACCAGCAAGGAGAGGGTAACAAGAGGGTGAATAAGAGCAAATTCTACAGTGTAATTGTATGAAAATGCCTTAGTGAAACCCAGTATACTGTATGCTAATTAAATTTTTTAAAAAAGATTTAACTGGATGAGAAATAAAAATATTTTTAATATTTTTTCCTGTGAATATTTCCTAATTACTTTTATTTCACTTTAGGTGAACTACAGAAGGCCATTGACTTGTTCACAGATGCCATCAAGCTAAATCCTCGCTTGGCCATTCTGTATGCCAAGAGAGCCAGGTAAGAACTTTTAAATAGAAAAGCAGCCCTCAAAGAATAATTTCCATTCATTTGATTAAATAGTTACTTCCAACAGGGCACAGTGATGCACACCTGTAATCCCAGGGACAGGGGAGGTTGGGGCTGGAGAATTTGAGAGCTCGAGTTTAGAGGAAACTCAGAATAAAAGAAGCGTGCAACTCAGTAATAGAATGCCCTGGGTTCAGTCCCCCAGCATCTCAATAAACAAACCACCAAAATTGCCTCTGAAGTAATTCCAAATATTTTATTGTTTGAAATGATTTTTTAATATCATTTATTTTTTAGTGTCTTCATCAAATTACAGAAGCCAAATGCTGCCATTCGAGATTGTGACAGAGCCATTGAAATAAATCCTGATTCAGCTCAGCCTTATAAGTGGCGAGGGAAAGCACACAGGTAAATCATGGAATTGAATTATTTCCAGAACTCCTTAAACTTACATCTATCATTTTAATATGCTTTTTTTAATTACCTAAGGATTTTAATTACAAAGTAACAATGTGTTAGGTATGAAGAATTGAGAAAAAAGTAGAGTAAATAAATAAGAAAATAAAATTTCATCCCTTCTATTCAAAGAAAGTCACTCAGCAATTTTTGATCCCATAACCAAATGCAAAGTAAGGATATTTTTTTCAAAATTAATTCTGAAACAATGATTGATTGATCTTATATTGTGTTCTTTACAAATTTTCTCTTATTTTTGGACTTTATAACTTAATGTTGAGCAACTAGTATATATGGTAGAAGGAATATACCAGCTTGAAACCACTTTAGTCACTATTAGAACCCCTGAAAATTTGAGAAAATAAAGAGATGAATTAACCCATATTAGTAGTCATTCCTGGTGGGAAAACAACATTACACAAATGAGTATTTGTATCTTGAAGGTGAAGTCCAATGACATTTAAGTCTTACATGGATTAAAAAGCTGTTGTACCTCAAGTGTGAGGAGAGATGAGGGCAGCTATATTAGGTGACTCAAAATAACAAGTGATTTAGCCAGGCATGGTGGCACACATCTGTAATCCCAGTGGCTTGGGAGGCAGAGGCAGGAGGATGGCAAGTTCAAGACCAGTGGCAGTCTGCATAATTTAGCAAGACCCTGTCTCAAAAAAGTAAAATATCTGCTGAGGGTGCAGCTCAGTGGTCCAGCACTTGCAGAGCATGCAAACTCAAGGCCCTGGGTTCAACCCTCAGTACCACCAAAAAACAAAACCAAAACAAAACAAAAACCCAAGTGATTTGTATGAAGAAATATCAGAGCAAGGTTAAAAAGTTGAAATAAGATTCACTAATGCTGTGTGGGTAGAATTCACACATTGTTGGTCCTTTTGAAGTCCCATTAGATTTGCCGCATTTCGTTGGGTTCTGGTACAAGCATAAGCTCATTTTGTACTTTGTTAGAGATTTAGAATAAGCAATTTTCCCAAGAAACTGTGGTTCATTTTAGTAGAAACTGATTTTTGACAGAGTGTATTTATTGCTTCTGGTTATGTCACAACTGTCAGTTCATTGAACAGAGCTAGAAAAAAATTTTTCGAAATCATGCTTTTAATGAAGAAATTCAAAATGTGTTTATGTTGATATTTGCAACTAAAGTTAGATATTTTCCTTTGTTTTTTATTTTATATTTTTTACACTTTAATTCTATACTCAAAATCTTTGTCTATTTATATAATCCTATATAAATAAAATTGTTTCATATAGTTACCTCTTAAAAATAATGCTCATTCCAAGTGAAGTTCTAAGGTTTCCTTGGGAGTTCTTATCTTTTGAGTATATCCCACTCAAAATGTGTATTTAAAATAACTTAAAAATTACTTAATGTTTTCTGTGTAGTTTATGTTGTCAATGTGATATACAATTAGCCTTATTTCTGTTTGTACTCAGGTTTAGAGTTTGCTTTATTTCCATCCTTTCTGACTTAATTTTATATTTTGAGCAAGTAAAGTATTTATATATTTGATGAGTCAAAACTGAGCTATACCCAGTGAACTCCCATTTCAACTGTTAATCCCCACCATCCCATGCTTACCTACTTTCCTCAATTTTTAATTTCTAATTTATTCTTTTTTCAATAAAGCAGGCACACATGTACACTTTTACCTATGTTTTACATAGGAGGTAATAGTATGTTAATCCTTTTTTGATGGTTGAAAGTTGTTATTCTACATAAGTTTTAAAAAATGTCTAATACTCTGAATTAAGAAAGTAATTTGTGAGCCAGGCATTGTAGCTCATGCCTGTAATCCTAGCACTCATTAGGTTAGGACAGGAGGATCACAAATTGAAGGCCAGCCTAGTCTGCCTGGTGTGTTCCAGACCAGCCTGGAGTATATAGCAAGACCCTATTGTAAAAAATGAAGAAGAAAATCATATAATTTATGGGCTGGGACCATAGCAGTGGTAGAGTGCGTGCCTAGCATGCCAGGTCTCTAGGTTCAATCCCAGCACCACAAAAAAGAAAAAGTCATTTTTAAATTAATTTTTAGTTTTTAGTTTTGTTCAATAGGAGAGTAGATTTATAGTTACCATAGACAGAGTTTCAACTCCTTCAAGTATTTATAGAGTTAGCCTATACTGTAACACAATAATTGAATTGATTAATGAAAATTTATATTTACTACTAAACTCAAGCTTTTCCATCACAATCCCTTTTTTATGAGGAAGGAAGACACCATGCTATGTAGGATATAAATATGTATAAAAGACTCTTATAATGAGTTTAAATCTATTTCAGACTTCTGGGCCATTGGGAAGAAGCAGCTCATGATCTTGCCCTTGCCTGTAAACTGGATTATGACGAGGATGCTAGTGCAATGCTGAAAGAAGTTCAACCGAGGGTATGTTAAAATAGAGAAAGGGAAAGTCATCACTGTAAGACTCCATGGCTCTCGGACTTCAGCCCTGGCTGCTGTAATTTACCTGAAAAGCACAAAACATGTAGAAGTTTTAACGTAACATTGAAGCTTGTGCTCAACTTTGGAAATCACATTAGGTTTTTGTGCTTTTATTTCTCATGCCCTATTAAACTCTCTTACCTTGTTTGCAAGAGTATAGGGGAACCCTAACCAGAAACTCAGAAATAGAAAAGGTCAGGGTTACAACAAGGAAAGAAATAGAAAATCTACAAAATGTGATACAGGATCGTGATGTCTAATCTGTCCTCATATACCATGGGTATATATATCCACTTTAAAAAAAGTGTGAAGACCTTCTTGTAATGATTTAAAAAAAATTTTTTTTCCACTAGTGCCTCAGCTTCTTAAAAGGAGATTATTGAATCTTAAAACTAGGACATTGGATTTTAAGATGATTCTATTTAAAATTATTTATTCATTAAAATGATTTTAATACATTTATATGGTAGGTGTTTCAGTTTTGTGAGAAATTACATTTCCAAGAATTTACTCCCAAATGTTTTAAGATAGTAGAATTTTTATTTAACTTATTATCAAACTCCACTTAATTTTCCTTTTTGTTGTTACAGGGCTAACTCAACAAAGTTGTACAAGATATTTTAGAACAAAAGATTCTTTAAAAATACTTGTATACAAGCTAAAGTAATAGTTGAAATGAAAGTATTACTTTTATTATCTAAGTAATAGTTTTTTCTCTCAATTTGAGGAGACTGGTTTCTTCTTTCCTTTTTTCTTTTCCTTTTCTTAGTGGTACTGGGGATCAAACTCTGGGGCTTCTGCGTGCTAAGCACGTGTTTTACCACTGAACTGCACCTCCCCCCCAAGATTAAATGTTTCTGGCCCTATCCCCCATGTATTGAAGAAACTTAAATAGAATTAGACTGTAGCAAATACCTGATATGTGTGTTTCCAGTCTCTGCCTTCCCACAGGAGACACCATTATTGGTAGTTTTCCTAGTGAACTCAGCTATGACTTCTGAATCCTAAACACTATGCAACTTGTAGAACCTATCAGGTAAGAATTGTGCTGTAATTTGAAACATAGTTGTCCTTGAGGTCAGCCAGTTGTTTGAGATTGTAACATTTACAACTGTATATCCCAGACTCTTTCCTCTATTTCAGTGTCTCATGTAGTTGAAATTACTTGTTAAAGCCTTTCATGTACTGGATTAAAGAACTCTCTGTAAGGAAAAGTAACTGTATATTTGATTAGACCTTATCAAACTTTTGGAGCAGACTTAGTTCCTAATGACTTTTTTTTTCCTAGGCCCAGAAAATTGCTGAACATCGGAGAAAGTATGAGCGAAAACGTGAAGAGCGAGAGATCAAAGAAAGAATAGAAAGAGTTAAGAAGGCCCGAGAAGAGCATGAGAGAGCCCAGAGGGTAAAGCCGTTAAAGGAAGATGCAGTCCAGTTTTAGGATACGATTATAATTTCTAGCTGCTCTGTTTTATGCTGACTGCATTTTTACAGCATGATGATACTACTTAAAAGAAGACTCCGTTCATTGTGTCTGTTTGGTGGTAATATTTTTAATCTTTATGTTCTTAGGTGATCTTGTATTTCACCAGCTTTTATTCTTTTTTTTTTTTTTGGCGGGGGCCAGTACTGGGGGTTGAACCCAGGGCCTTATGCCTGCATGCTTTGCAAGTGCTGGACCACTGAGCTGCACCCCCAGCCCATTTTTTTTTTACTTTTTGAGACAGGGTCTCATTGAGTTACACAGACTGCCTCTGGTTTCGAACTTGATATCCTCCTGCCTCTGCCTTCCGAGCCACTGGGATTACAGACCAGCTTATATTCTTTATGTTCTTCCAAAATCAGAAATTTCAGGCTGAGTTTGTAGCTCAGTGGAATGGCACTCGGCTAGCCTCCGTGAGGCCGTGGGCTCAATCCCCAGGACCAGAATAAGAAAAGAAAAATTTCCTAATTACTTAACTAAATTTGACAGTATGGCTATTATCCTGTTTTTTAAAAGATTTTTCTGTGGTTTGTTGTCTTATAATTCCTTTTGTTCCAACAGATTCTGGATGAGTATGGCGGTGGATAGTTGTAGTCCTAGCACTTAGGAGGGTAAGGTAGGAGAGAGGATCTCGAGGCTGAGGCCAGCCTGGGCTACATAGTGAGACCTTGTCTCCAAAAAAAAAAAAAAAATCTACTTGTCTGTTTTTAGTTACAAAGTCAGTTCTAGTAGTTTAGAAGAGACTAGTCCATAATTTATTCATGTTAACTGGTGATCTTAAAATTTCTCTTAACATTTTTTTCCCCTGTAGTATTGTGTATTATTAGTTGTCATCTACTTGTATCCAGAAACATACAGTGAAAGGACATAAAGCCATATAGTATAATTGTATAGCATATCCTAATTTTTGTCACTTAATATTGACTGCTGGATTTTTAGCATTATATTTTATTAAATTTTTTATGCTTTTATGTGTCCTTGATAATTTTCTGAGTATGAAGGAAATTAATTTTTCCTTGCATTTTCTCTTTAAAAACCCTAGCAGAAACAAAGCAGTAAACCTCTACTTGTTTCCTTGGGAGAATACGGGGAAGAATGAACCTGGGAAACAAGTGCCATGGTAGTAATTGAGCCACATTCCTTAATTTTGGAGTTTTAAACACAGCAAGAATTTATAGTTTAGGTAATCTTGGATATGTCAATACCTTAAATTGTTTTTCTGGATTAGTTTGTTTTCCAGAGATGTAAAGTACTCTTAAAAGTCGGTAGGGAAATAATGCTCGGTGAGAATCCAGTTAGAAAAAATTTTTTGATGGGAGTATGAGTATATACTTCAGTCCAATATTGTCATTTGAAACTTTATCATAAATCCTCTAGTGGCTTATTTTATAAATTTTTCATGAGTTTGCATGGATAGGGGTAGACAGCAGGTTTTTTTTTTTCTTCTATTATATGATTTATTTCCTCTTTTGTCTTCCAGGAGGAAGAAGCTAGACGACAATCAGGAGCTCAGTATGGCTCTTTTCCAGGTATATTTGAAGAAAAATGAAAACTATTAGTTCTATAAATAAGATGTATTTTGATTTGGGGGTTCAGGTGTGTGTGTACATACATATGTACAGAGAGAAGGGTTGACTTATAATAAATATATTTAGTACCATTAATCTCTGGAACACCAAAGAATGTTAGTCTCTAGGAAGTTTCATTATCATTAAAAATTTTATGTTAGTGGAATTTTATGTTAGGGGAAAATAATGTTAGGGAAATTATGTTAGGGGAATTTTCCCCCTACAATTTGAATTATATACTCTTTAAAAATAGCTAACATTTCCTGGGGGATGGCCATTGAAGTTTATTGTTAAGTAATTTATTATAATGTAATCTACGTATTTTTAAGTTGCAGTAGTGGGCTTTTGGCCTATTATAGAGTGAAGTGGCCCAAACAGTAGGCTTGAACATAAAAAAGATCATGGGCATGGCACAGTGTCAGGGAGTGTTTCATTCTGTTGTACATAGGGTTGTTTTGAGTCTGATCTGATAGCACCTAGCAGCAACATTCATGATGATACTACATGGGAACACTATGGAATAAAAATATTCTGAGTCCAGTGTGAAAATAACATACATTCTTCTCTTTCTTGCATACACTATGTGATCAGAAATTGTTAGTAAAGTTTTGAGTGATACCAAATAATTAATATACAGATAGAAAGCGGAACGACACCCAGAAAATAATTACTGAATACTTCCTGAATGAGACAATGTGAAATTTATATAAACAGGAGAAACTTTAGAAAATTTTTGTTTTCCTTTTAAACTGCTGCCTCCAACTGTTTGCTTACAACTAGTTTTCTCCTAAGGAAGACTTGTTGTCAGTTGTCAGGTGCTGTCGAGTCCGACTCATAGCGACCCTCATAGGGTTTTCAATGGCTGACTGTTTCGGGATTGCCTTGGGAGTGGGTTGCCACGTCCTTCTCCCATTTTGCGGTGCTGGGAATCGAACTCTGGACCTCAGAGACTGCAGAGCAGCGCTCTACCAACTGAGCTAAATCCCAGCCCCTCAAGGAAGACTTAGAGCCCACTTATATGCTACCAACTAGAGCATACTATTGGGTCCAATGCTAGAAAATGTAACAGGTATTCTGGAAGGTTAAGTGCTCAGCAGCTTTAAAAAGAAAAAGGTATGCCAGGCGAGGTGGCGCATGCCAGTAATCCCAGTGGCTCGGGAGGTGGAGGCAGGAGGATCACAAGTTCAAGACCAGAGGCAGTATGCATAACTTAGCGAGATCCTGTCTCAAAAAGTAAAAAAGTGGGCTGAGGGTGCAGCTCAGTGGTCCAGCACTTGCAGAGCATGCAATTATAAAGCCCTGGGTTCAACCTCTAGTACCGCCAAAAAAAAAAAAAAGATATTAGATTTTAGCCCATAGCTTACTTCTTGCTTAAAATATAAATAATCTTATTGTCAGATATCTTTGTTTTAGGAAGTGACCACTATTGTGAACTAATACTGGAGACAGTTTTCTGTTGTGTGCATCTTACTATGTAGGTTTCACAAGCCTACCTTTACTTCTAATAACCCTTGATCTGTAGGGTATATTAATCTCTCTGTTTCCTGTTAGAATGCTCTTGTAGTAGCATAATTATGATTTCAAAATATTTTCAGTAGACATAGAGGTTTATGGTAGTAAAGAAACAGTAGAAAATGATGTGGGAATAAAAATATACTGAGAAAATGAAGCCTTTTTTGCTAGATAGCTGTTTTCCATAAAGAAGAATCACCAAAAATTCTTGTTAAAAGCGCAGATTTTCCAGGATTATTTTCTGAGATTTTGGTGGTGTCTGGGGTAGTATCAGAAATGCATAATGTTTTATTTTCTCCCTTCTCCAGTGGTGGAGGATTGATCCCGGAGTGCTCCATCACTGAGCTGCAAACCCACTTCCCCCCACACCTTTTTTAAAATTTTGAGATAGGATCTCACTAACTGGCAACAGGGTCTCATTAAGCTGTGCAGGCTGCCTCTGGCCTCTGACACTAGATCCTCTTGCCTCACCCTCCCTAGTTGCTGGGATTACAGACATGCACCACGACACCCAGCTTGGAAATCCATAAATTTTTGTGATACTCATTTTAGGTAGTTCATGTGGAATAACTGCTCTACAGGATTATACTTAAAGAAAAAACTAGATTGATACGAATTAACTTTAAATTGAAACAGTACTCAAGAATGAGGCATTAAAAGATGAGATGATGCCTTACTTTAATTTTATCATTCTGAAAGACTTTTAGTTGGCTCTTTGTTTTTTTAAGGTAAGATTAGTTTTCTTGTCTAGTGGTTATATGCTAATGAAAAAGTGAATCTAGAAGATAGTAACCTTATTTATAGGAGAAAATTAAAAGTTACTGTTTGTATCTTGTTATATTCATATTAGACTGTTCATACTACTATTTGCTTAATGACACTTTTATTCTTTATGCGTTGTGTGTGTGTGTGTTTAATTTGAGAGAAACAGTATATCAGACTGCATAGAAGTATGGTTTGTGCCTACAGTTCATTCATTCACTTTTGCAGGTGGCTTTCCTGGGGGAATGCCTGGTGGTTTTCCTGGAGGAATGCCTGGAATGGGAGGGGGCATGCCTGGAATGGCAGGAATGCCTGGGCTCAATGAAATTCTTAGTGATCCAGAAGTTCTTGCAGCTATGCAGGTAAGACTTAGAAGAACAAAGTTGGACTTTAATGACTAAGATATTTCTATCATGATTCTGCATGGTTACAAAGGTCATTCTTAGCACTTATGTTTTTTACTTAGTTATTACATAGCTAATTTTGTAGATGCGGCATTCATTTTCTTTTCAGATTAAGTTTTTAAAAATTATTTTTGGGAAATAGACATACTTGGCAGTTGTATCCAGTTGTCCATTTCTTTGTATTAAAGTTATAGTTGCTTTTTTCATTATTTAGTTCAAGTGACACAGTTGAACTTGCCTTTGAAGTGCACGTTAATATTTATATTTCAAGGAGTTATCTAAACCCCACTTAATTTTAGCATGACAAAATTAGAGATCTAAATAGATGGAATTTAACATACTAATCTTGTTGATCCAACGGGACACTTTGCTTAAATACCAAAAAAAAGCTTAAACCCTTTCTTTTCAGGATCCAGAAGTTATGGTGGCCTTCCAGGATGTGGCCCAGAATCCGGCGAATATGTCAAAATATCAGAACAACCCAAAGGTTATGAATCTCATCAGTAAATTGTCAGCCAAATTTGGAGGTCAAGCATAATGCCCATTTGACAAAGCCCTTGCTGAAGGAAAAGCAACCTAGATCACTTAATGGATGTCGCAATAATACAAACCAGTGTACCTCTGACCTCATCAGGAGAGCTGGGGTGCTTTGAAGATAATCCCTACCCCTCTGTACCCAATGCAGCTGAAGCATTTTACGGTGGTTTGCCATTAAGGGTATTAATTCAGATAATGTTTTCCTACTAGGAATTACAAAGGTTAAACACTTTTTAAACTTAAAATATTTAAAGCAAATTAAAAGGGTGTTAATTCCTATAATTTTCTTTACTAATCATTTTGGTTTTTCCTTTGAATTATTGGGCGAGGAAGATAAATACAGAAGATTTATTGCTCTAGTGTGAGTGAAATAAACATTAGTGGAAAGCAAATAAAACTCATTTAAGTAGATTAAGTTTGAGTTGGATATATGGTTACTGAGGCATTTTGATTTGTCTTTTTAAATGCTTTATTTTTTTTAAATGATTTATTTCAATAAAAACTATTGGGACCACCAGTATTTCAATATTACCTGGGTAGGGACTGGAAGTACTTGGCAAGGCAGCAACAATCTTACTATATTTTATATGACATGTGCCCTTGTGTAGGTTGCATTAAAGTCACACTGTGTTGAAGGGGAAAATTTTTATTTCTTATGCTCCAGTGGAGTTGAATTACTTAGTTCTGCTCTTGCCCAGTATATCAAATAAATGTTTCATATAATTTCCACATAGAGGGAATAAGGGAATACTTTTCTTTTTATATTTCTGTGTTAAAAATTAACTCCTCTCACCAGAAAATGACCTGTCTGCCTTCTGCTTGTTATATCCCCCACTTAATCTTGAGATAAAGAGAATCTTCTTTCACTAGCATCATCGCTGCTATCATCATTAACAGCATAAATGTGCAAGCATATTTAATACTTGGTTTAATATATAATACATATGTTGACTGTAGGGTAATACCTGTGGCAGCTGTGGCTTCTTACTTCACCATGAGATTCATTTTTAACTGTTAGACTTGAGCTCTGGTGAAATGTCATATCAAAAGATGTTGGAAGAAAGGATTCCCTTTGTTGTTAGGTCTTCTACTAAGAGTACCTGTTGGAGTTACAGTTTGTCTTCTACTATTCATGTTTGTATTTTGAAGCGAACACAGGTTGAAGTAATGGTTATGCATACACGGAACTAACTGCTTGATCCAACCTGAGTTATAAAATAGATGAGAGCCATTGTTACTCATTTTGGAGTTGTTGATACTAGGAAAGATTTTTTGCCCTCCTATTCAGCTCTTCCTTAAATATTGCACCCAACTCTGCTTTCTTTTTCTCCTTCCCTTGCAAGGATAAACAGAACAAATTCCATGGAGTACATTTCTAAATGAGCACATTTCTGAAGTCATGTGTTTATCAGGTTCTAACTATGCTGTATACAGCAAACAGAAGTGAATCTGTCACATAAATAAGAAAAAGCTACATGCTAATGGAACATGCTTTTAAAATCCTTTAAAAAGCATTGAGCATATGTATACTTGGATTTGAACTTGCCAGTGTTCATTTTGTTTGTGTGTACTCTCCTTTCTTCACGTTTCCCGTGTGTGCTATGCTTTGCTCAAGAAGACCAGTTTCTTTTGGACCCTTATTTGATTGACTTAATTATATGTGACCTACGTGTATTCTAATATTGCAAACATTACCATAAGTGGGTGAAATTGCTCTTCTGAAAATGTGTCCTGTGCTTTTAGATTTTGAAGTTCCACAAATAGAAAATGCAGCCTTCATTTTCATAAAGACTCAGTATCATCATTTCTAAACCAGAAATGTTCTTTTGCTGTGATGTGCGTGCTAAAAATGCTATAAGAAAGTACAGGAATTTTTTGCTTAAAAAATATAGTTACTGAATATTTCTTAGCTATGACAAAAATAAAATACAGTTTCAGACTGGATATTGACTCCCCCCTTTTGTTAGCACATGTTCTATTTCTAGTTCTGATCTGAAGTTTTGTGGGTTTTTTTCTTTCTTTCTTTTTCTTTTTTTTTTTTTTCCTGTACTGAGGGTTGAACGCAGGGCCTGGTGCTTGCATGCTTTGCAAGTGCTGTACCACTCAGCTGCAACTCCAACTCATTTTTTTAGTTTTTGAGTTTTTGAGACAGGGTCTCACTAGATTACACGGACTGCCTCTGGTTTCTAACTTGTGATCCTCCTGCCTTTGCCTCCCGAGTCGCTGGGATTACAGGCGTGCACCACCGTGCCCAGCTGATCTGAAGTTTTGTACTGGGCAAAGTAGGCTATAGATTATAAAGCAATTAACAAGGATCTAAAAATACATTTGCCTAAGTCATGGAGGTTTACTCTCTTTCAGTTTGATGCACAGTGGTCAGCAGTTCTGTCATACTAACCACGTAGCTTCTATTTCTGGTTCCAAAGGGATTGCTTCAGTGCTTATCTAACAACTTGAAGAAAAGAAGGGGTGATCAGGAAAACATGCTGACATGCTGAAGTTAATATATGGAATTAACATCTTACTACTTCTCTCCCATTGGTCAGCTTTTTGGGTTTGTATGTATGTTTGTGTGGCCCTGTTTATCTGTAAGGAAAAATGGGGTATCTCTCTCTCTTCCTCTCCCCATCTTCCCTCCCCCCCACCCATGCACTCACACTCTATCCAATCAGAATAAACAGAAAACACTTGGTGCTAAGAGTCTGCCACATTAGGAAATACAAACTTGATAAAGGAAAAATAACTTTTTGCATTTTTTGTAGTACTTGGAGGCTAAATCCTGGGCCTAGTGCGTATTTTGCAAGTGTTAAACCCCTGAACTGCACCCCTAGCCCCTTTATTTTTTTACCTTGAGACAAGGTCTCCCTAAGTTACACAGACTACCTTTGGCCTCAAACTTGTGATCTTCCTGTCTCCACCTCCTGAATTGCTGGATTTATGAGTGTGCACTGTTGCACTCAGCCTAGGAACAAATATGTTGGAAATATGCTAATATCTAAAATTAATGGGCCTGCATTAAGCCATGAGATGTAATAAAAAAGTACAGTAGCCAGGCGTGGTGGTGTACGCCTATAATCCCAGTGGCTCGGGAGAAGGAGGCAGGAGGGTCACAAGCTCAAGACTAGAGGCAGTCTATATAATTTAGCGAGACCCTGTCTCAGAAAGTAAAAAATGGGCTGAGGGTGCAGCTCAGTGGTCCAGCACTTGCAGAGCATGCAAGTGCGAGGTCCTGGGTTCAACCCCCAGTACCGAAGAAAAAAAAAAAGTACAGTGAATGTTTAAAATTTACTACAGTAAAAGACAAATTGCCATTAATCTTCCTCAAAATACTTCCCCTGGTTTCAATAACATATTCTTGTTCGTGCCACTTTCTGAAGCAGTTGTGGAAGTCCTCTGCATGTCTTTAAATGTGCTGTGATGGCTCCCCTGATGTCATGAATCAAATCAAAACAGTTAGCTTTGGTGGTCATTTTGATCTTGGGGAAGAGCCAGAAGTCAGACAGTGCCAGATCAGATGAATAACATAGATAAAGGCATGTTGTAACGTTTTGTGGTTATTAGGTGCCTTTGAGTCATAACTAACCCATAGTGACCATCTGTACAGCAGAACAAAATACTCCTTGACTCTGTGCCAGGAATATGATCTTTTTAGTGTTTAAGCTCATTGTTGCAGTCACTGTTAATCCATCTAGTTGAGGTTCGTCTGTTTTTGTTGTTGACCCACGACTGTCCCAAATGTCATGTCCTTTACTAGAGATTGATCTCTCCTGATTACATGTCCAAAATATGTAAGACATCGTCTAGCCATCTTTGCCTCCAAGAAGCACTCTGGTTGCACGTCTTTTAGGACAGATGTGTTGGTTCTTTTGGCAGTCCATGGTATATTCAGTATTTGTCTCCAGCACTATAATTCAAGAGCATCAATTCTTCTCCTATCGCCTTTATTCAGTGTCCAGCTTTCACAACCGTGTGAGATGCCAGTGAAAGCACAATGGCATGAGTCAGGCCCACCTTTGTCTTCAATGTGACATCTTTTCAACACTTGAAAGGGGTCTTTTGCAACAGCTTTTCCCAATACAATGCATCTTTTCATTTCTTGACTGCTGCTTCCATGGGTGTTGATTAAAGAACCAAGTAAAGCAAAGTCATGGACAACCTCATTCTTTTCTCCACTAGTTGTGAAGTTGCATATTGATCTAGTTGTAAGGAGTTTTGTTTTCTTGATGTTGAGGCTCAATCCATACTGAAGGCTGTGTTCTTTGGTCTTCATCGGTAAATGTTTCAAATCCTCTTCACTTTCAGCAAGTAGAGTTGTCTCATCTGCATAATACAGGTTGTTAATGAGTCTTCCTCCAGTCAAGATTCCACATTCTTCATAAAGTCTAGCTTTTCGGATTATAGGCTGAGCAAAGAAATTGAAGCGGTATGGTGAAAGGATACAGCCCTGGTGCACACCTTTCTAGACTTTAACCCAGGTAGTGATTCATTGTTATATTTGAACAGCTGTCTCCTGGTCTGGGTACAGATTCCTCATGAGTGCAATCAAGTGCCCTGGCATTCCCATTCTTCATAATGTTATCTGTAATTTGTTATAGTCCCCATAGTTAAGTGCCTTTGCATAGTCAATAAAACAGACATCTTTCTGGAATTCTCTATTTTTGATTAATATCCATCTGGCATCAGCAGTTATGTTCCTAGTTCCATGCCCTCTTCTCAATCTGGCTTGATTTTCTAGCAGTTCCCTGGCTATATACTGCTGCAGTTGCTTTTGAGTGCTCTTTAGCAAAATTTTACTTGCATGTGATCATTTGATAATTTCCACATTTGGTTGGATGCCCTTTCTTAGGAGTAGGCACAAATGTGGATCTCCATCAGCCAGTTAGCTAGGTGGCTATTTTCTAATTCTCTTGGCACAAACAAGTTAGTACCTCCAGTGCTGCATGTTCATTGAAACGTGAATTGATACTCTGTCAAGACGTGGAGCCTTTGTTTTCCCAGTTCCTTCAAGGCAGCTTCCACTTCTTCCTTTGATACCATTGGCTCCTGACGATGTACAATCTCTTGAAATGGTTGGTCATCTACCAGTTCTTTTTGGTATAATGACTATTTCTTCTTTTGATGTTTCCTACATCATTTTAATATTTTCCCTGTTGAATTCTTCACTATTGCCATTCGAGATGTGAATTTTTTCTTTAATTCTTTAAGCTTGAGAAAAACTGTGTTCTTCCCTTTCAGTTTTCTATCTCCAGCTCTTTGCACATGTCATTATATTTGATTTTGTCTTCTCGAGCTGCCACATGAAATCTTGTGTTCTTTAACTTTGCCATCCTTTGACTTTAACTGCTCAATGTTCAAGTGCAAGTTTCAGAGTCTCTTTTGACATGTAATTTGTTCTTTTCTTGTCTTTTAAATAACATTTTGCTTTCCTCATGAACGATGTCTTTGATGTCATGCCGCAGCTTGTCTGGTCTTCAATCATTAATGTCTAATGAGTCAAACCTATTCTTGAGGTGGTTTCTGAACTTACGTGGGATATACTCAGGGTCATACCTTGGCTCTTGTACACTTGTTTTAATTTTCTTCAGCTTCATTTTGAACCTGCATATGAACAGTTGGTGGTCTGATTCACAGCACCTGACTTGATACTGAGCTTTTTCTCTTGGACTTTTTCCACAAATGTAGTCAATTTGGTTCTGCATGTTCCCTCTGGTGAATTCCATGTTTATTGTTACCATTTATGTTGGTGAAAAAATGTATTTGCAATGAAAAGGTCATTGGTCTGACAAAATCCTGTTGTCATTTCCAGTACTGTTTCTGCCACCAAGGCCGTATTTTCCGACGACTAAACCGCCTTCTATGTCTCCAACATTTGTACTCCAGTCACCAGTTATTATTAGTGCATCCTGATTGCATGTTCACTATATTTCAGACTGCAGAAGCTGGTAAAAATCTTCCATGTCTTCATTTTTGGTCTTAGTGATGGGTATGTAAATTTGAATAATAGTCATATTAACTGGCCTTCCTTGTAGGTGTATGGATGTTATTCTATCCTGACAGCACTGTACTTCAGTACAGATCTTGAGATATCATTTTTTGATGATGAGTACAACCCCATTACTCTCTAGTCAGTCATTCCCAGCATAATAGACCATCTGATTATCTGATTCAGAGTGGCCCATACTGGTCCATTTTAGCTCACTGAAGCTTAGAATGTCAATGTTTATGTGCTCCATTTCCTTTTTAACAATTCCTAATTTTCCTAGATTCATACTATGTACTTTCCATGTTCCAGTTATTAATAGGTATTTTCAGTTCCTTCTCATTTTGAGTCATGCAACATCAGCGGATGGTGGTCCCTCGAGTTTTACTCCATTCCTGTCATTTTAAGGTTGACTGTATTTTGAGGAGGCAACTTTTCCCCAGATGAGCTTTGAGTGCCTTCTCACCTGGGGGGCTCATTTTGCAGCACCATATCTGACAGTGTTTCTCTGCTATTCATAGGGTTTTCAGTGGTTGTTTCAGGAGTGGGTTAGCTATGTGCTTCTCTTTAGTCTGTCTTAGTTTGGAAGCTTAGTTAAAACCTGTCCACCATGAATGACCCTGCTGGTATCTGTAATACAGGTGGCATAGCTTTCAGCATCACAGCAACATGCATACCCCCGCAGTACAGCAAACTGACAGACATGGGGTTTGCAATGTTGAGTTGACAGAAATTGTTATATCAGAGGAAAGAATTTTGAGAGAAATTAATGGCAATGTGTCTTTTGCTATAACAGGTTTAAAAAGTTTAAATAGTCACCATTTATTTTGATCACATTGTACGTCAGGTAAGTAGTGCTTTCTCTGTGCCGGGCTCTGTTGCAGTAATTTTGAAAATAATGGCTCAATTCTGATACTAACTGTAAGGATAAGTGCTTTTATCATTACTTTTGCCATTTAATAGACAAAGAAACTGAAGCCCTCAAGTAAATTGCCCAAAATAACAGCTGATTATTGAGCAGGGGTTCTCAAAAACATAGGCTTGTGCCTTCAGATGTCTTCCTCCCGAACTTTATACTCTGGTAACTTTGTGTGCAGTGTTGATTCTTCCAAAATTGTTAGTACTTTTTTTTTTTTTTTTTTGCTTTGAGATAGGGTCTCACTATGTAGCCCAGGCTGGCCTGGAACTCATCCTCTTGCCTTAGCCTCCCAAGTTCTGAGATTACAGGTGTGCATCACCACACACCTTAGTTCTGGCTGCTACTTTTACAAATTGAAGGTAACTAAAATGTACATTGAATAGAATTGGTTAAATAAGGAATATCACATCATTACGTGTGCTGATGTTTACATCCAACAGGGCTTTCTCTGAATATTTAAGAGACATAGCATAATTGTAGCTCTTAGTCTACTCATAAGTGGCCCAGAAGAAAGTACAAGAAAAAGCTGAAATTTAAGATATAGTAATTCTAAAAATGGGCTGGGATTTAGCTCAGTTGGTAGAGCGCTGCTCTGCAGTCTCTCAGGTCCCGAGTTCGATTCCCAGCACCACAAAATGGGAGAAGGACATGGCAACCCACTCCCAAGGTAATCCCGAAATGGCCATTGAAAACCCTATGAGGGTCGCTATGCGTCGGACTCGATTCGACGGCACCTAACAACAACAATTCCAGAAAAGTTCAGTATGTGCCACTGTCTGCAATCTTTGTAGTGTAATTAATAGAGCTCATACAATTTGGGAAGGAAAATACCCTAAATAAGTAAAATGCAAAAATAATAGCTAATAAGCTTTAGAAAAGAAATGATCAGTATAGCCTATCAACTTGGCAAGTTTTTAAAATTTCAGCAACTATTCATTGAGACCTTGTATAGTGTTATGTGGAAGTGTAAATTCACAATTTTCCATTAGGTTCTTTAGCCATAAACTGGAAAATTCAATATTTGTTGAAACCCTAAAACTGAAAGCATTACAGTAAGAGAGGAGAGAAGATAAATAGCATGACTATATGTGATGCTCTGAAAGTCTAGGCATGAAATAGATAATTAGTTCACTGAGGTCTCTAGGACATTTTAAAGTTGGACTATTAGCTGACCACAGCCTATCTGTAAAGGCAACATTCGACCGGAAGATCCTCCTTCAGGCTCCCAGAATGCTGAGAATACATGCGTGCACCTTTGCCCTGAAATTTTTTCTCCTTAGTACTGGGGGCCCTCCTGGATGCTAGAGAAACAACTGTAAACATCCATTAATAATTGGAACATGGAATGTACGTAGTATGAATCTAGGCAAGTTAGAAATTGTTAAAAGAAATGGATCGCATAAACATTGACATTCTAGGCATCAGTGAGCTAAAATGGACTGGCATAGGCCATTTTGAGTCAGACAGTCATATGGTCAACTATGCTGGGAATGATAAACTAAA
>VMDO01027793.1:0-24780 GCA_007922755.1 Pedetes capensis | reverse complement strand
AACCCCCTCCCAAAAATCAATCTGCCATTGAAAACCCTATGAACAGCAGAGAAGCACTGACAATAGTGTTTCCCCTGTTGTACAGAGGGTCGCTATGAGTCGGATACCGACTCAACGGCACCTAACAACAACAACAACAGGTACTCATTGAATGAAAAAATTACCCAGAGCAGAAAAAGATAGACAAGGAAGATATCTCACTCAATGGATTCCCTTTTATTTAACACTATGCTTGATACTGGGGTTAGGATTTAGCTCAGTTGGTAGACCGCTGTGCTGCAGTCTCTGAGGTCCCTGGTTCAATTCCCAGCACCACAAAAATGGGAGAAGGACCTGGCAATCCACTCCCAAGGCAGTCCCGAAACAGGCAGCCATTGAAAACCCTATGAGGTTCACTATGAGTTGGATACCGACTCGATGGCACCTAACAACAACAACGATACTTGATACTATTAACAAAATATTTATTTGTGCTGTGAGATTAGAAGGTTTGGAGAAGTGGTGGTGACTAGAAATCTGTGCAAGTAGAGACAGGGAACTCTCCTATCCTGAATCTACACGCCATTTCCTTGAGGCACAAGAAGTACTTACAATTCATGGCTTCAGGTCATTCAGGTAACAGAGGAAGTGTTTAGAGAATTGAGTACCCAACTATATTTTTCCTTTTTACCTTGACTGTCAGGATGCTCAAAGGTAAGTCATATTTCAATTGTCTGAGTGGATGTTTTCTCCTATAATGCCCTTTCCTTTGTTGCTTGACACTTAGCTTTTTTGTTGTTGTGTAATGAGTATTTCGGTAGGAAATACAGGTTGTAAAGAGGAAGAGGAGGTGAAGAAGATCAAAGTTTGGTCCCTCTACTTTACATTGGGGCCTGGGATTTAGATCAGTTGATAGAGCGCTGCTTTGCAGTCTCTGAGGTCCTGAGTTCCATTCCCAGCACCACAAAAATGGGAGACGGGCCTGGCAATCCACTCCTGAGGCAATCCCGAAACAGTCAGCCATTGAAAACCCCATAAGGGTCACTATGAGTCGGCCACGACTCCAGGGCACCTAACAACAACAACAACAACAACAACAACAACAACAGCAACAACTTTGCTTTACCAAAGACCTAAGCAAGCAATGGCAATTGGTTTGGGCAGGGAGGAAATCTGTGGGGTTGGCGAGCCCAGCCCAGGGCCCTCTAAGGAGACGTCCAGAGCAGCCACAGCTCTGCAGGTTGGTGGACAGGCAACAACTGAGCTGTCCTCGAACCGGCGCTGGTGGCTGCCTCCTGCTGCCCACAGAGGTGATGCTCTGGGCTGAGGCATCCGTCTTTTAAATTGGTTGAGGTGCTGTGAGGGGCTGGGATTTAGCTCAGTTGGTAGAGCGCTGCTCTGCAGTCTCCGAGGTCCCGATTCCCAGCACCGCAAAAATGGGAGAAGGACCTGGCAATCCACTCCCAAGGCAATCCCGAAACAATCTGCCATTGGAAACCCTATGAGGGTCGCTATGAGTTGGACACGACTAGACGGCACCTAACAGCAACAACAAGGTACTGTGAAGGGTGGGCAGTAACTTCTCGAAACACAGTCATTCAGAACTTACTCAGCAAAGCTCACCTTTTTTCCCTTCAAAGGTTGAAATGTGTTCTACAGATAAAAGTAACGGCTTTGGGAAAATAACTTTAAGCCCTTCCTGGCAAATGCAAGTCGCTCTGAGCATCAAGCCATTATTGTGCTCCAGTACAGTCAGCTATGGAAATCACAGTGAAGAATGGGAAGCCGGAACTTTTAAAGAAACTGCTCCGAAAAAATAACAACCGGAAGGCCTGATGCCAATTAGTTGTTCCTACCAGAAAGCTGAGAGACCCAAAATAGTACACAACTTTTTAGAGGTGACTTGCTCCTCTTCTGAAAGGGTAAGGAACAAAAAGAGAGGTCTGCAGATTTTAGGGCGCAGCTCTGCCAGGACCAGGAAGAGCAGCTTGCTCCAATCATAGAGAACCGTTCCTTGGTTTTAGCAAATAATTCCTCCAGGTCACTTCTTTTAAAACTTCTTACGGGCGGAGAGGGAGTTAATAAAAGAAACAATATGTACGGAAAAAAAAAATGCAAGCTGCCCAGAGTATGGCTAATGGAATTTGATGCTGGCTTTAATTTTAATGAAGAAAGTTGCCAGTAGCAACAAAACTGTCAGCCGCCGCCAAGCACCATTAATAAAGATCGAGACAACATTAGTGCCCAGCTCCAGTACAAAAGGTTCCCCTCGCTTCATGCTGTGCTAAATTGGCTGCCCAATTTTTCTTAAGTGTCCGTTCTATTTAGAAGACAATTTATTAATTTTTGCCATTCATTGTCAGTTGACAGGCCATCATTTTGTAGCCCGAATTTTAGATGAAAACTAATTGAAAAGACTGGCAGTATTTATGAGGGGTATTATTTGTCAATTACAGCAGCAAATACTCCTTGCTACCACCAACTTTGATGCCCCTGTTCTCTGGGTGTGAGCACTGTTCCTGCTGGCATTAAAATATGAGTCAGTCTCTCCCAGCTCATCAATTTCATGGCGCAGAGAGAAACCACCTTTTCTGTTCTGTGGACCCTTCATACTAGATGGATACGTTAGAACCGTGACAAAGGGGACGTACACGTCACATAATGATTACAGACAGTCGTGCACACGGGATATAAGTCATCGTCAACTAATTCGTATTATTTTTACCCTCCCTGCAGAGCAGTCATTAATACCCTCAAGGGGGAGTTATGATGTGTCCCAAATGTTGTAGCTTTAAGATTTCCCCCCAAAACAAATTCAAGTAGGGATACACATGTTTACGTATGCATGTGTGTGTGTTCGGCACATCAGTTTGCCAGATTGGAAGCTCAATGTCTTGCTTTAAAAATGGTAACCCTTGCCTCTCATAAGGAAAAACGCTTTTAATCAGGAATCAGCCCTTCGGAACTTGGCAGCCACAGAGTGCGATAAATGTCTTTCCCTAAAAATGGTCTGGTCATGTTCTACCTGGTCTTTACCTTTTTAAATGAATGCTACCAAATACATCTACTAAAATACATCTTAGAAATGAATACTTTGCTTATCAAGTAAATAAAAATCTAAATGAATTACCATTTTATATGCCAAATTTAACTTCCCTTTCTGTAGTGATGCGGACGGTGGGATTTGTTGAAGATTGCTATTTACCCTGGATTATGTTCAGTTTCAATTTATATCAAGTTAAGGTTGCAGCTACGAAGACACACATTTTCCCAAAGGAGCAATACTAAATTAACTGCTGTATGGTCATGGTGTCTGGTACACTCTCCAGTCCTGTAGCAGAAAAATGGAAATTCCTTGGGTCACTAATGCAGCAGTGCTGGGTGTAGCTACAGGCACCTCGTATATTCAGACAGTCCAGCAAAACACATGGCACTGAGCAAAGGCATACTTCAGCAGACTCTGGATTCTTCAAGTGCTTTTGACTCGAAACTTTCCTGGATACTCCATCTATTCCCAAGTGACCACAACACTACATTCTTGGAAACCACTTCCAGTCTGCAAGCTGCTTCCAGTCTTTCCTTACGGCTAAGGGAACCTGAATTTGCTGCTATCCAACACCCACTTGGCAAAGCTTGGAGGTGCCCTGCCGAGTCGCATCTCTACTGTGTGCACGCAGAAAAACAGGCTACCGAAACATCAACAAAACAAAAAATCCTTACGACAGGGTCAGCACGCAACTTCACAATAAATGGAGAAAAGACTGAGGTTGTCCAAAATTTTGCTTTGCTTGGCTCTATAATCAACACCCGCGGAAGCAGCAGTCAAGAAATCCAAAGACGCATTGCTCTAGGAAAAGCTGTGGCAAAAGATCTCTTTAGAGTATTGAAAAGCAAAGATGTCACTTTGAAGACGAAGATGCGTCTGACTCATGTCATGATATTTTCAGTGGCATCATATGGTTGTGAAAGCTGGACATTGAACAAGAGAGACAGAAAAAGAATTGATGCTTTTGAGTTGTGGTGCTGGAGACGTCTATTGAATATACCATGGACTGCCAAAAGAACCAACAGATCTGTCCTAGAAGAGGTACAACCAGAGTGCTCCTTGGAAGCAAAAATGGTCAAACTGTGTCTTACATATTTCGGACATGTAGTCAGGAGAGAACAATCCCTGGAGAAGGACATCATGTTTGGAAGAGTGGCAGGTCAACGCAAAAGAGGAAAACCCTCCACCAGATGGATTGACACAGTGTCTGCAACAATGGGCTTAACCATAAATAAGATCGTTTGCCTGGCACAGAATCGGCAAGTGTTTCGATCTGCTGTACATAGGGTCACTATGAGTTGGACTCGACTCGACGGCACCTAACAACAACAAGCGGCCCATGTGTAATGCGTCTGTGTTTGGTGCGTATGGAATCTGTAGACCTGGCGTATGGACTCTATAGCCCTGGTTTTGAAAGTTAACAGCCGCAAAAAAAAAGTAGATGCCCTCCCCATATGCACATGCTTTGGGTGTTGGGGACAGCTCGGGGGAGACACTCTTGCCTGCGGTCTCCCTGAAGAGGCTCGGTACGGCTGCAGAGGCAGCGTAGCGGGGATACACCACCTCATGATCAAGGCCCATGGACCCTCGGAGGGGCTCACGAGGGTGCCCCGCAGGGAATGTCAGGCTCCTGCATGAGCCAATCTGGGCCAAGGAAACACGTTAGATGGATAGAGGATACTCTAAATCTGGGCCCAGGGTCCCATGTTAGATGGGAGTGACGGAGGTGGTGGTACCTTCCTGTCCTCTGCAGCAGGGTTTCAGGCACTGTTCTCACACTGACCACCTCTGCCACTTCGTCAGAGGGACCTGGGGTATTTGCTGACACCAGAGCTCACTACGGGGGTCAGCGTGACCCCCACCTGCAGGCTTAACATTAACCAGGCAGCACTGTCTGAGGTTTGAGATGTGACAGCCATTCTCGGCAGGGGACAGACACTGGTGGCTGCCCCACATGTGACCGCCATGCTCAAGGCCACAGGTTTCTCATTCTGTGTGGGATGCTGGCCCTTTCCCATTGCAGCCTGGGTACTCTGGGTCCAACTGTGGCCTAGGACGAGACACGACCAGTTTCCCCCGGCCTCAGGGACTGCTTCATTGTCTGAGAGGCAGGGGATCCACATGAGGCTCCTCCCCACCAACAAGAACCATTTCTGGAACTTTAGCCCGAGCCCACGGCTGGCGTAGATGTGGAGAGAGCATCAACGTAAAGCGCCCAAGTTGAAGGACATGGGCCGTGTGCAATGTAAGGTCTGAGGGTGGCCCTGGCCTAAGACAGCAGAGTCAGGGGATGCCTTTGACTGCCATGCAATCACCATGCTCCTTGCAAGCCTGAAGGTCAGGGGTGCTCTTTCCCCCGTCCAGTTGTCTTATCACCCCTTCACCAACACCTGTCTCCAAAACCAATCAACATCTTCCAGCTTGAAGTGAGTGGAGATGCCCAGTCTGCAGCAGCGTGGAGGGCAGAGAAAGAGAAGGAACAGAAGTGCATTTACAAGGTAAAAACCCAGTGCTCAAGCCAGCCAATCTAAGGGGGATAAAAGCGATTCTCTGTATCTCCACCAGGAATTACTCCATTTCTGGCTTAATGTAATTCATCTTTTGTGCCTTCAAAAGCATACCCAAAGTAAAGCAGTCTTAGAATTTGGTTTAAAAAGTGATAAATCTGTAACCGATTTAATAACTGGGTCTAAAAAATTACGGGGATGCTATTCAAATATACTACAGCAAAGGGAACTTAAAATTTTAGCTGACATGTAATCTTGGATAAATCCAACCATGATTGATTTCAAAATGCCTGGGAACTCCCTGAAAAATCAAAGCTACCACTTCCCAGGTGGAGTTTTGCCACCTAACGCATCGATCAGACTCGAGATCCCGTTTCCGTGGGCACCCCCGGGACAGCAGCCCACGCATCAGAGGCATCATGTTTCCACTCGGGGCCTAATAAAACGGCTTGGTTGAGCATCACATATGAATATCTTCATCATTTTTTTCCCTTCTGGTCCTGTCTATTTTTCTTGCCCTTCACACATTTGTCCATCAGCCATTTTTACTTCCAGCTGACTGACGCTGTGAGTTTGGAAGTGACAAGAGTTATAGAACGTAGGCCTTGTGGGATTCATTACTCTGATGCGTCCCGTCACTGTACCTGTGGCACAAAGAGCGGACCACGCCTTCTGGGTTGCAGCAGGGGAGGCGATCGAAACTTCTGAGGTCATTTCACAAGACACAGGCTCCAAAAATAAGGATGGGAGAAAGACTGTGTCTCATAAAATACAGAGGAATATACGTCATATATGTGATAACTATTTGTTGTTGTTGTTAGATGCTGTGGAGTCGGTATCCAACTCATAGCGACCCTACGTATGACAGGCAAAACACTATTGTCAGTGCTTCTCTGCTGTTCATAGGGTTTTCAGTGGCAGATTGATTTTGGGGAGTGGGTTGCCGGGTCCGTCTCCCAAGCCTATAGCACCTGGTGTTCCCGGAGGTCTCACATCCAAGTACAAACCAGGCCCAACCCTGCTTAGCTTCCGAGATCTGAAGGGATCGGATGCCACAGGGCTACGACTGCAGGCATGACAACTATAGGGACAAGAAAGTAAGGCAAGGGGAAAACCAGTCCTTCTGGAGATCTACCTTGAGGATATGGCTCCACTAACTCAGTGTGGAAATCTGCTCGTACAGAACCAATAAGGCAAGTGAAGCTCAGACAGACGAAGAAACTTCCCCATGTTCACGGCAGTGAGCAGAAGGCCTTGGTAGGACCAGGCACCAGGCTGGCCTGGATCCAGTGCTTCTTGCCTCCTCCACATATGTGTCGTCATTGAACTTGGCTGGGGTTGGGTTGGCTGTTCCTTCCCAGCTAAGACAGCAGTGAGAGCTGGGAGGAGGAATCAGCCTGACCCACCTCTGAGAAGAAGGGCAGAATGACCAGCTGGGAAGTGAGCCGGGGAGTGGCCCATGTGACACCACTTAGAGATGGCCTCCTGTGTCCCACCAGAGGGGAGGGAGGGGAACCAGGCTCTGCGGTGAGTGGACAGGACCACAGTGCAGGCCTCCATTGGAAGCAGAGGAGGAGCAGGGTGTCCTCTGGGCAATATGTTCCATGTGACCCTGAACGAGGAACGGGGCCTAAATTTTTCCTGCTGTGACAGGAGTTGATAAGGCCTGAGCACTAGTTTTCAAATTGGGTTTTCTGAGCTGGGCATGGTGGCGCACGCCTGTCATCCCAGCGGCCCGGGAGGCGGAGGCAGGAGGATCACAAGTTCAAGACCAGAGTGAGTCTGCGTAACTTACTGAGACCCTGTCTCAAAAAGTAAAAAAAAAATGGGCTGGGGGTGCAGCTCAGTGGTCCAGCACTTGCAGAGCATGCGGGCACGAGGCCCTGGGTTCAAACCTCAGTACCGCAAAATAAATAAATAAATAAGTAAGTAAGTAAGTAAATAAAAAACTGGGTTTTCTGGAGGTGACTTCATGAACCCTGGAAGACAGGCGAAGGCCGAGTGGGTGGAGCGCACGCCTTAACGCCAGCCACCTGAATTCTGCATCCAGGTCTCAATCACCTGATGACCCACGCATCCAATTCCTTTCACTACACGCAAAGGAAGCCCAGGATGGACGTATTTCCTGTTCCTGCTTCATGGAAAAACGTGGAGTTATCAGGGGTGGCTCTGTTACAGCACCTCCTATTTCCATCTTGGAAGCTGACGAGGAAACGCTGCCTCTATCAGGCCTTTTGCTAATTGCGGTTCTTCCCAAATTGATTCCGAGCACAGCCTACGCTGACTTCCAACCGAAACCCCTACGAACTAACAACCATCCTTCTCCGTTCAGAGCCCATCAGTCTGGCTGCTCATCTCACTCCCTGCAAAAACGAACTCGCTTGTTCTGTAAATTTCGGCACTTGTAAGTGCACACTTAATCATCCCTCACTCCCTAAATGAGGCTGAATAATATATTCGTCTGATTAAATTTTCATTAGCATTCAAAATCATTATTCAGTCATATTGTCTGATAAAACATTCTGGCTTTTGAGTCCCCAAATAATTACCGCAGGGCCTCCAAAAGTGATACCTAGTCTTGCTAACAAAGAAAAAAATTGTTCAAGCCACCCGGAACAGATAGGGACTGCGGAGATGGGAGGGAACACTGGCCTCTGCCTGCCACATCCCTGGAGTACCAAGGGAGGGGCTCTTGGCACCTGCCTGGGGGCTGAGGAGGAAAAGAAGAATATGAAAATCACAAGCAAGTTGACATTACCAGTCCAGAATTTTTCCAATTTACCATCATAAGCTGTAAGAAAGTCACAACCCTCTTCCTAATAAAAACTCCTCATTTAACCTGTGTTAGGTCAGGTTTCATATCTTGAAAGACTGAAGGAAGCCTTTCTCCTCTTTCCATGCGTGAAATGAGGGAAGAAAGATTCTCTCAAATAATCTTTGACTTTAATTCCCTACTTTTGACCACGACTTATCCCCCAAACACACAAAGCACCAATAAATGGGACAGATTTTCTCCTTCTTTCTTTTCTTTCTTTCCTTCCTCTTTTTCTTTCTTTCTCTCTCTTTAAAAGCAGCTCCTCAGAAAAGGAGTGTAAACTCTCATTGATTTTTCTCCTTTGTTGAGTGAACTGCCCGCTATAGAAATTAAGGGGTCTTTTGTAAGTTGCCCAACTTTCTGGAGGCGCTCTCTCCTTTAACCTCTTTGTTGGAAGGTGTCAAAGGTCTGTCAGAGATGCGCTGAAGTCAGGACAAACAGGACGGCCGGCCGGCTATCGGCCAGCCCGATCTGCGCTTCACCTCTGCGTTAACTCCCACCACTAATTCATCATGGCCTGGACAGCTGCGCTGATTGGGGGCCTCCCGGCACAATGCTGGGGCCCGGCTGACCACCCCTCGGCCTCGGCCAGGGGGAGGGCTGACGGCACGGGCTCCAGAGGCCCGGAGATAAGTGCTGGCTGTCAGCGCAAGGACAAAGAAGGGCAGGCCCTGGGGAGAGAAAGGAGATAAAAAAAAAAAAAAAATTCTCCACAACTGCTTTATCTGATGAGGGTTATGGCTAATTAATTATAAACTCAATTACCTAACCCTTACTTCAGCAGTCTCTATTCATTAAGAGATAAAACTTGACTGGCAGCTAACTTTCTCCTGCACGCAGGCACCCAGCACGTTGGCTTCCACGAGCCCGCCAGCATCCCATTTCCTAAAAAGATCTCCAAAGGCCCCTCTACCTGTCAGGTGCTCCTCAAAAGGCCGATTGTTTCGGGGCCTGCCCCCGCCCCCACCTCCAACCCCGCTTCTGCCGCGCGCCAGGAGGGCCCTGCGCCCATGCTGGGCCCCGGCATTAAAAAGCAAACCCAGACGCTAGACAATAGACATTACGCACGCGCGTGCCCCTGCTCGCGTCTCCGCTGCATTTTAAGTGGATCTTTTAATTTGGGTGCTGAGATTGGGTGATCGGCTCTCCAGCGGCCTCTCCTCTTCTCAAAGGGAAACGCGAAGAAAGGCGCGCTCGGGCATATATGATTTTTAAATACGAATTCCCACCCCCACCCCCCCGCATTCCGGATGGGCCTGACCTCCCCCGGCGGTTCCCGCACCTGGTTTCAGAGGCAGAGGCAGGCCCGGGGCCCGTTTCATCAATACGCTCTATTCAGCGGAGGTTGTTAATCTCTCTCACCCTCTCTCCGCTTTGCCCACTTTAATGTATTTTCATGTCTATAAGTTCTTTTAATAAGCTGGGAGGGTCTCGGAGAGAAATACTTCGGGTTTCCTTACTGCGCGTCGCCAAAATTACCTCTGGCGGGCGGCGGCTGAGGTGCTGCCAGCGCGTCAAAACACCCAGGCCGGATTCTCTTCCTACCGGGAGGCTGCACGGACCCCCACGTTTCACGTCAGCCCAATTATTTTTGATGGCAAGCACCCAGCAGCCCCCTGGCCTCCTCTGCCTTCTGCTCGAAGGCACCTGCCCTTGGGTTTCTGGGTGGCTGCAGGTCCTGTTCTCCGTGCCACGGCGCGTGGCTGCCCTTCTGGGTTCAGAGCCCTGTGTGGAGGTGAACCCAGGGCACGCCGCCCTGGAGGGCCTGGCTCTGGCTTCAAACACTCCGATGTGGGGGCACTCAAGGTTCAAGGTGACAAGTGAACTGTAATAACACGCAATACATCTTCCCTTGGGAGGGGAATCTCTGAAAGCATTGCCGTCCCTGGGCCCTGCCCGCCACACTGGTGGAGGGGTGAATGAAAGGAAGGGGTGGTGAGGGGGACCCCCCTGGGTGTTGGGGCTGGGGTCAGGCTGCTTCTGCAGTGCCCAGCAATGAGCCTTGCCTCATACGTTCACCTCACAGAGCCTCCGGGCTGGCCAGGCGGCAGGGTCACTGGCCGATGGCCACAGCCCAGCGCCCCGGCTGGTGCTTCTGAAGGCCACAGGCCTCAGGTCTGGAAGGCCTGATGAGGCCAGCCGGTGTGCCCAGGGCGAACCAGCAAGGAGGACCCTGCGCCATGCCTAGAAAGCAGCTCGCCTGGCTCCTTCCTGGCCCAACACGGTTCCCCTGAGGATTCCTGGGCCTGCAACTCAGCACTCAGCCTGGTCCCCCCTCCGCTGGTTGGTGGGGAGTCTGTGCACCGTGGGAAGACCCTGCTCCCTGGCCTGGCCTGCCGCTACCCTGCCCAACCCCCTGGGTGGGGCGGCTACGCCCTGCCCACAGCAGGTCATGGTCCGCAAATGGACTTGGACCTGAAAAGCCATGGATCCTCTAGAATGGACTGACGTGGGAGGGCTGTGGGTGAGTGAGGGGACTCCCCACCTTCCCAGTTCAGCCCTCACCCTCTGATACCTGCAGTCTAGACCGTCCTGGCGCATCGAGTAGGGCAGCAGGAAGAGCAAGGGGGCCAGGGGTGGCAACATTCTTTGCAATGCAGCTGTTTTGTTTGTTTGCAGTACTGGGGGTTGAACCCAGGGCCTCGTGCTTGCAGCTCTGCAAGTGCTGGACCACTGAGCTGCACCCCCAGCCCATTTTTTTTACTGTTTGAGACAGGGTCTAGCTAAGTTACGCAGACAGCCTCTGGTCTCCAACTTGCCATCCTCCTGCCTCCGCCTCCCGAGTCGCTGGGATGACAGGCGTGTGCCACCGCGCCCTGCTACAATGTAGCTGTTTTTATGAGAACACACAGCTGTCCTCCCTGGTGTCTACAAGCGCTCATTCACAAAGCCCGCTCCCCCAGCAGCCCCAAGTCACTTTCCAAAGTGGCCTCTAAACCACAGCTGCTGAGAATGGCTTCCTGGTGAACGCGTGCAGATGCCAAGGCAGGGCACGGCAGAGCCGCGGGGCTGACGCTCTGCACGGAGCCCGTGACGCACAGGTGCTGGGGCCCAGGAAACCAGGTCAGGCCCTGCCCCTGGGAGGGGACTATTTATAGGACACAAGAGAGGCCATTTTAAAGCCAGATTAGGAAGAGAGGGAAGAGGGGGCCACTTGTGGCCCCTGACGTCTCTATTGGATTTACGTAAAACTGAGATAATTGCCAGCTGATGGGATCAGCGTGTCTTCTGTGCAGCGAGGGACATGGACACTCCACGCACGAGTCTCTGTGCCTCTGGCCCGTGCACAGCAACGTGCGTTTTCCCACCTGGTTTTTTTCCTTATTTATTTATTTTTTACTGGACATTTTTAATGTACACCTTAATGTGATTCATTCGGACATGCTTTTCATTGTGGCATTTCCATATATGCATTTTGATGTACATTATTTATATAGGTTCCCCCTTACCCTTAACCCGCAGTTTGCTTGTTGTCTGTGGGATGTGGAGAGAGGTGGGACAGGTAAGAGAAGAGCCAGGGACAGCCAGGGGTGAGGGATGGCTTGGGTCTTCTCAGGAGGTACTCATTCTTCTCCCTTTCCTGTCCTCCACCAAAGAGGAAGAGGTGGTAAGGAGCCATGGGGAGGACACATGACAGGTGGGACAAGGTGGGTCACACTGAGGGGCAGAGACAGGCGTGGGGGGCCCGTGTGACATGCATAAGGAAAGAGAGACCAGACACACTGGGTGCCCAGACCCCAGCTGCCTTCTCCCTCCAGGAGCGGGGACATAGACTAGAAGGTGAAGCCGGGACCTGTCATGGGAAGATGGCTTGGCCTCGAGGCTGTGGGAAATGGGGAAGGGCCGGGTGAGGGATCAAGTGAGGCTAGGAACTCCAAGCCCACCAGGCAACCACCTGCAGCTGGGCAGTGCCCCGGAGGGCTGGTGTCCCCACAGCAGGAAGAGGTAGCGGCCACAGAGGCTGGGTGCTGAATTAAGGAGAGGGAAGACCAGGCTTCCATTTACCCAAAAACCTTCCAGGGCCACACATGGAACAGCTACGTGGATGTAAACCTGCAGCAAGGGCCCCCGTGGGAGGACAGACCACGGCAGAACGCACCACGTGAGCTTGTTTACGTAACCGATACCCTCTGAGGAAGGGATCACCCTTCAGTTCGATTAGAAACAATAAATACTCGGAGAGGCTCTCGGACCCAAAGCAGTTAATTGTCGTCCTCTGTGTGGTCATCGTAGGCCCCTGTCAGCCAATGGAAGGGAGCCATTTGCAACTTTCCCCAGGAAATGATATTCCAGATCCTTCTCGAGGTGGGCCTTGTCCTTTCCTGCGAAAACTTGATGGCGGTCTTTAGTATTCACTGGCATAATTAGGACTGCAGTTAATTTCATTAAATTCTCTTGCTGCTAAATGAAGCAGATTATGAGACATCTTTTATTGCAAGGCGTGAAATTACAGCCTGTCAGCTGCCAATGGTGGGGTGAAACTAATGAATTACAGGGTAAATAACACCAGAATTAACCAGCCAATTTAACAGAGCGCCGTGGAACAAAGTCATTTTTACTCGGAGCTCTGGCCAGGAAAACCTCTGAAGTACATGGGCGAGCAGGAAAGGTGTCCAGGGAGAGGGGAGACCCCCAAATACTGAAGAGGAGGCGGAGGGGGTGAGGAGGAAGCAGTCCTGGCTCCAACCCCTAAAGCCCTCCCTACTGTCGAGAAATCCTGCAGCCATAGCCCTGTGGCATCCGATCCCGTCAGATCTCGGAAGCTAAGCAGGGTCGGGCCTGGTTAGTACTTGGATGGGAGACCGCCTGGGAACACCAGGTGCTGTAGGCTTGGGAGAAGGACCTGGCAACCCGCTCCTAATAATCAATCCACCATTGAAAATCCTATGAACAGCAGAGAAGCACTGACAATAGTGTTTCACCTGTTGTATGTAGGGTCGCTATGAGTCGGATACCGACTCGGCGGCACCTAACAACAACAACAACAGCTGTCGAGAAAGCGCAGAGTCCAAATGGCAGGAATGCTCTGAAGACTTATAGGCTGGGAAGAAGTTCAAGAAGTGAAAGATGAAGACGAAGCTGTGTTCTCAGCCGGCCCGTCGTTAACAGCACCAGGAAAACCTCATCTGAGTGGTACGTGATTGTGCATTTCCCCACGCATAAGTAGCAGGGATTGTTGTTGTTGTTGTTGTTAGGTGCCGCTGAGTCAGTATCCGACTCACAGCGACCCTGTGTACAACAGGTGAAACACTATTGTCAGTGCTTCTCTGCTGTTCATAGGGTTTTCAATGGCAGATTGATTTTTGGGAGGGGGTTGCCAGGTCCTTCTCCCAAGCCTACAGCACCTGGTGTTCCCAGGTGGTCTCCCATCCAGGTACTAACCAGGCCTGACCCTGCTTAGCTTCCGAGATCTGACGGGATCGGACGCCACAGGGCTACGGCTGCAGGCAGCAGGGATTGGGAACGATAAAAGCCCTTTGAAAACAGTTCCTTTCCACGTGGGCCACATAATCCGTATTATGCTCAAGAGTAGCGACCTCCTCGCGGACCTCCAGTCTACGGATTACTAGTCCTGTGGTGAACTGTTTCCACTTTTTGCTGAATCCCAATCCTTGTCGGGATTACGACCATGCACCTCCTTCTCTCCACCATGCTCTGATGTGGTACGGGTGGTTTCGTATTTCCCAGAGTCAGGCAGAAGCGACCCTGCCTCCACGTGTGACTTCACTCACTACTCACTCACCACGTGTGGCCCTCACCCGGGGCACTGTGCTGAGCGGGGGAGGGTTGGACAACATTGGGCCTTTCTCTAAGGAGGCCGACACCAGAGGGCAACCTGGTAGGCCCCCACGCAGGTGCAGTTTGGTGAAAGCAGGCCAAGGGAGGGTGCATGGGGTGCTGGAGGAGCCCGGCCAGGGCCCTCATCCCACTGTGGGGGCGGTGGCAGTGAGCCCCACCTGGTGAAACAGACTCTGCAGGACGACAAAGAGCAACACGTAGCCCAGCGAGCGGGTCCACCCTGACAGGGCACCCCGAAACCGAACAGTGCTTAGAAGCTGTCCCTATGCAGCATCTGTTTATGGGACAGAAAGGGAATCACTTTAATGCCAAAAGTTGGAAGATTTTCTCCAATGCACTGACTAGACTGAAAACGCTGCTGTTAGGTGCCGGCGAGTTATATCCAACTCACAGTGACCCTGATAGGGTTTGCAATGCCTGATTGTTTCGCGATTGCTTCGGGAGTGGATTGCCACATCCTTCTCCCGTTTTTGCGGTGCTGGGCATCGAACTCGGGTCCTCAGAGAGTGTGGAGCAGCAGTCTACCCACTGAGCTAAACCCCAGCCCATTTGCTAAATGTGAAAACATAGGAAATGGTAATCCCTGAAGGGCGAGTAGTATCAAAGGCTGCATGTAAAATCCAGGGACGAGACTGCACCATGGGGAGTCCGGTAAAGGAAACGGTCAAAGGTCTGCAGGACCCTGGCTCAGACTGCGCCTCAATACAGAACGCCACTGCCACAGTCTACGGGAGTCACCGTCACTTGGTATGGGCCACGACAGGTTGGGCACGATGTATAGGAATGAGTGTCATGGCGAACACTCATAGAATGGTGTGTGCGCTCCAGGACCTACGGGCAAAGCCGAGGTGGCGGGCGGCATCTCTTCCCCGGTTCCGGCAGCTGTACCAGCTGAGTGATGAGGACTCAAAATATGCAGCATTCTTCTTGTTTGATAAAATGACACAGATTAAATTACTCCGGCTAGAACAGTTTTACGATAAACTTGATTCATTTTAACCCTGTCATAGCTTTTCAAAGATGTAATTTTCTATACAAAATGAACTTGGAGCTACATAATTTATGAAGTGGTTCACATTACTTATGAATTTAATATAGACTACGTACACTGTGCAACAACATCAGTTTCATGGCGAATCATTTTTCTTTTGGAGTCCCGTGAATGGGAAGAAGGTTCTGTGTATTTTGGGATGTCGTGAAAAGCTCAAGCGGCCGGACACCCGAGAGACGCGGGTCACCAGGCATTTTCAGCTCCAGTTTCCTTTCCTTTCTGAACCCAACCGTCTTCGCTTCCTCCGTTTCCTGCTCTATTCAGAGTCACCGCTGTTAAAGGCACCCGTTCTCAAAGCTCAGTCTCGTGACAGGCTCCCTCTTTCAGCTTCTGTGTTCAGATGGCTGCTGTCGGCCTCTGGCCGCCGCCCTGGCAGCACCTCCTGGCGCTGTACTCCACACACTCCTCCGGAGAAGCAGGAGGTGCTGCTCTGCTGTCAGGCAGGGGAAGATGGAAGGGCCACAAGCCCTTTACAAAACAGTGGCTCCTCCTCTGAGAAGACATCTGCACAAATTTTTTTTTTTTTTTTTTTGGTACTGGGGTTGAACCCAGGGCCTAGCGCTTGCATGCTCTGTAAGTGCTGGACTACTGAGCTGTACCCCCAGCACCCCCCCTTCTTTTTTCCTTTTTTTTAACTTTTTGAGACAGGGTCTTGCTAAGTTACGCAGACTGCCTCTGGTCTCGAACCTGCGATCCTCCTGCCTCCGCCTCCCGAGCCGCTGGGATTACAGGCGTGCGCCACCACGCCCGGCGTTTTTTGCCTTTTTGAGACAGGGTCTCGCTAAGTTACGCAGACTGCCTCTGGTCTCGAACTTGCGATCCTCCCACCTCCGCCTCCTGAGCAGCTGGGATGACATGCACGCGCCACCGCGCCCGGCCCATATAAATTCTTACGTTCCAGTCTGGGGTTCACAAGGGTCTGTACGCTTCAGGGTAAAAGCCGAACAAATGGCTGGCTTCGAAATCATTATCTTCTGAGTCCTAGATCCAAATTTACTACCACCCAAGAAACTGGACACCTACGAGGACTCTTTCAAACTTGCTGGCTCACAGAGAAACCACTGTCCCTCCTTACCTCCGGTTGCACTTTCCATGGTTTTTACCACCCACGGTCAACTGCAGTGCAAAAATATTAAATGGGAAATTGTAGAAATAAGCAATGTTTAAGCTTTACGCTGTATGTCACCTGAACAGTGTGACAGTAGCTCAGGTGGAGGTGCTCTATCCCTCCTGGGTCATGAATCACCCCTTTGCCCAGCGTGCCCACACTGTATGCCTTATTCATCCACTAGTCACTTAGTGGCTACCTTCATTACCAGACTGACCATCAGGGCATCATGGTGCTATGTTCACGGAACTCTTATTTTCCTTCAGAGTGGCCCACAGCCCAAGAGCACTGGTAACACAGGAGGCACTATGTAAAACCCGGCCAGCAGGTCAACTCTGGCACTATGTAGCAAGGTAGCAAAGAGGTGGGAAAAAGCAGTGCACAGAGGGTTTGGTACCGTCCTTGGCTTTAGGCACCCACTGGAGGTCTCAGAATGTATTCCCTATGGATAAGGGAGGACTACTGTAGTAGATAGGGCTGGGATTTAACTCAGTTGGTAGAGTGTCGCTCTGCGGTCTCTGAGGTCTCGAGTTTAATTCCCAGGACCGCAAAATGGGAGAAGGATGTGGCAACCCACTCCCGAGGCAATCTCGAAACAATCAGCCATTGAAAACCCTATAAGGGTCACTATGAATCGGACACGACTCGACAGCACCTAACAACAACCGCAACAACTGTAGTAGATACACTTGCAATAAAACATGGTAAGTGTCCTAGTGAGAACTTTGAGCAAACAGTAAAATAAAGTGTCCGCACGAGCCGGGGCTGGTTTTAGCCTTGTCAGGCTAGGTCTGCTGGAGGTCCCCAAAACCAGCTCTAGGTCGATGACTCACTAGGAGGACTCCCAGGAGTCAGTGCGCAGCTTTACTCACAGCTGTGATTTATAAAGCCAAAGGACACAAAGCACCATCGGCAAAAGCAGCAGGTGCACAGGCTCCCAGGGGGCCTCTGCCAGTCAAGTCGCACTTAGCTTCTCCAGGAGCCAATCTGAACAGCAACACTGTGCCCAGGGAAACTCGTTAGACTAGATGCCCTGGGTTGATACCGGGGCGGTCATGCAGGTTCCCTCTGCCTGGAACAGACCAAGTGTCCTGACTCCCCAGGGGAAAGCAGGTGGTCAGCCTTAACCATTTGGCCTGCAAAAGGAGCTCAGGCACAGGGAGAGACTCTCATCAGTTCCGGGAATGAGGGGAGCCGTCCTGTCTCAAACACCAGCTCTTAGACCCAGGACCACTTGCAAGCAAGTCCTTCTGAGGACAGCAAATCCAGACTGGTCCTCAAAGCCAGGACCTTATAGAAATACAGCGGCCCCTGTGCGGGGGTGGCTGTCAGGATGGCTGCCTCTGCCGGCTGGGCTGCCTGCCACTGACCACAACCTTTATGGCCCCAGACTACCTACTAAAAGGCCCTGCTGGCCCCTACCAGGTCCCCATGGTTGCAACTCCTGGGTTGGAATTAAATAATATTATTCATTCTTTAGGACATTCAAGACAGCCCGGGGAGGAAAAAGAACGGTCATCCTTAAGGCGTCAGCACAGAGAGGCAGGGGGCTGCAACCTCTCAGGAAGACACCACTGGGAGCAGGGGAGGATTGTGGGGACAGGACAAGGACTTTCCTCGGTGAACAGCACACAGAGGTGACCTCACAGCGGCATGGAGCATGGACCTGAGGGGCAAGGGTGAAGCTGCAGCCATCCAAGATGACTGCCAAATTCTAGGAGAGAGATTTCAAGCTCAGAGCCAGGGCCGTGGGCAAAGGGTGCGCAGAGGAAGGGCCACTGAAGGGCCAGGTCCCGGGGGCCCTTTACGACCAACACAGTGCGAGGCTGTCGGTCCCCCCGCAGCTCCACACCGTGGGTGGTGTGTGGAAAAGGATTCTGGGCCAAATGTGGACACAAAGGAAAAGGAAAGGTGGTGGCGAGGCTCAGTGCTGCCACAGCAGCCACCAGCACTCAGGGAGCTGCTCTCATGGGGTCATAAGGACCCCAAGAGCTACAGGTCTAGGGAGAGGTGGCGTCCTGGAGTCAGACCTCGGCTCAGGGTAGAGGAGCCCGGGAGGTCAGTGCGATCTGGGAGAGCAGAAGGTGAAGGGGGCAGGGGAGCGGCGCTGAGGGTCTGCGTGGTGAGTACACGGGCAGGAGGACGCCGGAGAGGAGCGCACAGAAGGGGCCTCACCACCCACATGGGCTGCCCAGGAAGAAGGAGCGGTGCTGTTCCGGCAGGGGGATGTCACGCCCCAGGAATCCAGCGGCACATCCCGCCTGCATCTGCTGACAGCGCAGAGCTGGAAGTGCGTAGGGGCCGTGGGGCAGAGTTCTAACCTGTGCCCAGGGACAGGGAGGCAAGAAGAGAAGTGGGGCAGCATGGGAGAGAAAGGAGATGACAGGAACCTTCCTGGTGGGAAGGAGGCCAGGGAGGCCAGGGAACAGCCCACTGGCAGGCTTCCCCAGGCCTGCTGTCAACCAGGAGAAGGGGCCAGGGCAGGCCAGGGTCCTCGGGAGATCACATAACCTCACAGGTGCCCTTGGCCTTGATGGGCTCTTGTGTGACAAACCAAAGGAAGTGGCAACAGGGCCATGGCATTTCTAGTTGGTTTTGAAGTCCCACCTCCTTAATTTTTTTTTTTTTTGGTGGTACTAGGGGGTTGAACTCGCCCTTGCATGCCCTGCAAGTGCTGGACCACTGAGCTGCACCCCCAGCCCATTTTTTTACTTTTTGAGACAGGGTCTCGCTAAGTTACACAGACTGCCTCTGGTTCGAACTTGCGATCCTCCTGCCTCTGCCTCCTGAGCCGCTGGGATGACAGGCGTGCGCCACCATGCCCGGCTCCCACGCCCTTAATTTTTATATGAAATTTTGTAAGTGAGAAGAAAACATGCCAAGTTTATGGAACGAAGGGGAGGAAGCTCAAGTCCACAGCGTGGCTGGCCACGGGCGGATCTTTCTTGGCAGTTCCCAAAAGAACATCTGTCAGAATGATGTCTTTTAATGCAAAAGATTACAAAATAATCAACCATACTGAAATACGCTGCTCAAAACACAGGAAATGCCTGCGGTAGAGGACTGGACGCACTTCCTTATTAACACGTTAGGATCTTTAGGAAGATCTGACATTGCCAAATAGTGACCAGGGAAATCAGCAAAAAAGTACCTGTGATGACTGCAGGACAATGGGAAACGCGTGGGATTTCTGGGGGTGATAGGAGCACAGGTTCTACTGACATCGCCCTGGACTGCTGCCTGGGGTTCTATTTAAAGGAAATGTTACATTTCAGTTGAGGTTGATAGAAAGCAAGTGGCTTTCCCCACGGGTCCCTGAATTCCACCTGCAGAGCGCTTGGGAGGAGCTGGTGATCTAGAAGGTCTAGCCTGTGCTCTGGAACAGAGCAGTCACTGCAGAGGAAGCCGCCTGCAAGCTGCGGCGCATGCAAGCTGGCCCGGATGCCTTGCTCTGCAACACGTGGGCTGTGCTCCGGAACTGAGAAATCGAGAAGAGGAGAGCGCCCAATGCCGGGAGATGGGCAATCAGGGGGAGAGCTGGGCTTTCCAACGAGAGGGCCTCCTGCATGTGACTGGCCTCTGATAGACGGAGGGAAGTGGGGTGCTCCAGGCATCAGCACGGGGTGCTAACCATAAGATTTCTTTTAAATATGCAGCTGTTTGCTAAGCCAACGATCAAGGCTCCTTGGCTCCTTAATGTGTGCGGGGAGGGCTTCCTGGAGCTGGGACAGCTCCAAGACAGAGCAGCGGGGACAGACACAAGGAAACAGGAAATCCTGACAAGGATACCTGGGTGGGTCTATGAGGAGGGATGTCTGCTTGAATCATTTACTCTTCAGCAACAACCGAAGGCAGCAGAAACTCAGCTGTGGGGAAGGAACGGGGCCTTGGTGAAAATTAAACGCCATCATCAACAGGAATCCAGATCGCAATGCCTGACATGCAGAACATCTTTGATAGATGACAGTAATTCTTTATGAACTGCAAAGATGATAAGCAAGCTACTAATTTTAAAATGGGCTGGGATTTAGCTCAGTTGGCAGAGCGCCGCTCTGCAGTCTCTGAGGTCCCGAGTTTGATTCCCAGCACCGCAAAATGGGAGAAGGACGTGGCAATCCACTCCCGAGGCAATCCAGAAACAGTCAGCCATTGAAAACCCTATGAGGGTCGCTATGAGTCGGACACGACGACGGCACCTAACAACAACAATTTTAAAATAAATACGTGTCTACTCATGGATGTCCTGTGGAGTGAGGCTGCTGGTCCCTCGCTTTCGGAACAAGAACCCCAACGGCTCCTTCTGCGTCATTCACGGCTGCGCGTTAACCTGCACCTTGCAGGCTGGATTTTCCCTCCTTCGTCAGTGCTGGGCTTCTCATAGGTGTCACCCACACTCTCACCCCGCAGCCTCCTGCTGGTTACCCCACATCTGCGCCCTCTCCACTGCTCCACGGATGCAGCATCAATGACCTCGTGTCCCACAAACAAGTTTATGGAATGAAGGGGAGGAAGAAAGCTCAAGTCCACAGAGAGGCTGGCGAAAAAGGGACGCTTTGGGGTCCTTTTCCTGCTTGGTCTCCCTCTTTGGGGAGGCAAATCCCCTTTCCTGCCTTCCTGTGACCCCTGACTCCCAGCATTCCTCCCACCTTCCCAGTCCCATTTCTCTATTTTCTGCCCCTCCTTCACTCGGCCGGTCTTAGAGCGGCCACGTTCTTTAGCTCCTCTGACCTCCTGCTCGCTCGGGGGAAAGCCTGCCTCTCATAGGCTGAGGCTTCGATGGCCATCAGGCTCTCACGGGAGCTGCCCCTGGTGCCCAGCCTCAACTCTGCAGCCGGCACGACCATTCTGAAGCCCCCCCCCCAAGTTTGCAAACCACCAGCAAACAGGGGCCCAAGGCTGCTGAGTTCTGCCGCACTGCACCGCACACCTCTAATGGCGAAGTCGGAAAAGGAGACCGAGAAAAAGGCTGGAAGAGCCGAGGTGGCTTCCACTTCCTGCTGGGCCGATGTGAAAATGTGGGCGAGGAACCGCAGCACCCCACACCCCACCGCAAAGCCTCTCAGCCATGTCTTCTCCTACATGGTCATTGCAATGGTCAAAGCCCTCAGACTGGTGGCGTCTGGATAGCAGCTTGTGGTCATGACTGCCTGGTGGCCACAGCTGTGCCTGGAAGAGGGGAGTCTGTCTGATACCACCTCAACCCCAAGTCCAGGAGGGGGGAAAACTGAGCCCTGGGTCTGCAGGGAGGCCACGAACCGCCCCCGCCCCCAGATCACAAAATGCCCTGCTTACAAATACTCCTCTCAAATGTTTTGAATACACAGCTAATACACTCTTGGCTGGAAAATTATTTTGCCCATAAATTATTTCAGATTTTAATTTTCCCCTTTTCTGGTTATGCTGCCTCCCTTCACTGACTTTCTCATTTTACAAGAAGTTCATAATTCTTTCTAAGTTTCTTCCACCCTGTGTTAGTGACATCTATTTCTGAGCGGAAATCAAGCTACAAAAATGTCTTTCAATGATAATAATCTGCAAATAAGGAATAATTTAACATACGAGAAGACACCCCCCATTTCCTTAAAACTCCCAGATGAGAGGCTGCTGCAGCCCCTATGCAAAGGGGGAAGTGGACTCCGCAGAAACTAGATTCTAGTGCACCTCACTTCCCCGGGAGCCCCATTCGCAGACCCTGGCTGGAGCTCCCACAGACTTACGCTTTGGCTTTCGTTTTTTCAAGCTTTCCAGGTGATTCTGTGAAGTTCTTTCAGAAACAGTAAGAGTAACACCTGGTCCTCACCGGGGCTCAGTGATCTAAACCACCATGGGTGGAGCATGAGTGCATCTTCATGTGTATTCACACACGTGTGTGCACCCCAAGGCTGAGAACTGCCAGTCCAATGGCCTTTGAGCCCCCTTGTATGATTTTTTTTTTTTTTTTTTTTTTTTTTGCGGTACTGGGGGTTGAACCCAGGGCCTTACGCTTGCATGCTCTGCAAGTGCTGGACTACTGAGCTGCACCCCCAGCCCATTTTTTTTACTTTCTGAGACAGGGTCTCGCTAAGTTACACAGACTGCCCCTGTTCTCGAACTTGCGATCCTCCTGCCTCCGCCTCCCAAGCCGCTGGGATGACAGGCGTGCACCACTGCGCCCGGCCCCTTGTATGATATTTGAATGGACAAGCACTGCCTTGTGTTCGCAGATACCTTGTTGCTGTTCTTGTTAGGTGCCATGGAGTCATATCCGACTCACAGCGACGCTCATGGGGTTTTCAATGGCTGGTCGTTTTGGGATTGCCTCAGGAGTGGATTGCCACGTCCCTCTCCCATGCGCAGATACTTTATTTCAAACTTATTCTATTGTTCCATCAAACTGATCTAACTCTTGTCTACATCTAAAAATATCGTAAGTGTATCTTTGGACATCTACACCTCTGTAACATTAAATATCCAGTATGGCTAATTTGCTAAATACGAAGACATCAACAATTTGTCTCTTGAATAAATTCCACATTAGTCTGAGCTAGCTTAAAGAATGGCTTGATTACGAGCTGGGTGCAGGGGCACTCACCTGTAACCCTAGCATTTGGGAGGTTGAGGCAGGAGGATTTCGAGTTTGAGGCCAACGTGAGCTACATAGCAAGACCTTGTCTCAAAAACAAACAAACCCAAAATCAAGAATACTTCTGTTTCAAATTGAAATTCTTAAGTGCCAAAATATAAACCAAAAAAGTTAGAAAGTAGATCCTTACATCCAAAAAATTGTACTCATCTTTAATTTATGCTTTGTTAAAGAAGTCTTAACCAATCAGATTAAGAGAAAGGCTTTCAGAGAGAGGAGAGAGAAGGGGGAGGGGGGAGAGAGAGAGAGAGAGAGAGAGAGAGAGAGAGAGAGAGAGAGAGAGAGAGCGCGGAGAGGGAGAAAGGGAAAGACAGAAAGCCTTTCTGTTCATAAGAATTGATGCTTCTGAATTACAGTATTGGGGATGAATACTGAATATACCATGGACTGCCAAAAGAAACAAAAAATTCATTCTAGAAGTGCAATCAGAGTATGCCTTGGAAGCAAGGATGGCTAGACTGCATCTTATGTATTTTGGACATGTAGATAAGAGGAACCAATTCCTGGAGAACGACATCATGTTTGAGAGAGTGGCAGATCAATGAAAAAAAAGGAAGACACTCAACTAGATGGATTGACACAGTGTATGCAACAATGGGCTTACACATAAAAAATAATAATAATCACATGCATGGTAGTATTGGGGAATGTTTTGCTATGTTGTACATAGGGTCTCTGTGAGTTGGACCTGACTTGAAGGCGAAGAAGAAGAAGAAGAACAACAACAACAACAACTACAACAACAACAACAACAACAACAACAACAACAGCCTTCCATGGAAAATATCCAAATGCTGGGGATGGAATGAGGGCTCCCCCTGTTCCCTCCCTCAGGCACTCCCTCTTGCATACTTACTAGGGTCTGATACAGGTGACAGCTACTGAGTCAAATTCTTGACCTTCTTCACAGGTTGTAGGCTCCTACTGCTGGTGTCCAACATATACACCACTAACAAATGCGGCCTGAAATGTGCTGTAGTTCATTTAATCACTATATAATATTTTGGAGCAAACTATTTTGAATTTACCAAATTTTCTGAGTACTTACTCTTAGAAAAGATTCCAAGAAAGAATAAATACTTCAGAAAGCGCGCATCCTATTCTTCTTTCAACCACTGAAATGTTACAGCAAATAAAAAATTTCTTACTTTAAATAAATTGTGAAGTCAAATATTCACCGTGGGCCTGTTTTCCATCTTATCATTAATTACATACATCAGATGGCTCAGCTGTCGATTATGTGCGTTACACAGTACAGCTTTGTAAAATAACTCTGACATCTCCTCTAAACATGTTATTTATGCCTGTGCTCATGTTTATATCATTTTTATGTGTGCTTAATTTTTTATTTACCTAGAATTAAGAGTAATAAATGTACTGATGGGAAAGGAAACTCGTGTCCCATGTGTAATTACTATGATCTAATAAAAAGTGTTTATACTTACTTACTTCCACTTAAACACAGAAATGAGGGTGACAGTAATGGCTGTTTACTGAGCTGTTATTATGTGCCACCTGCTCTACAGATGTTATCTATTATCTTTTTAAACCACTGGACGACCCTGGAGGCCAGAGCTGATCTATGTCCTTCACCCTGTAGGTGAATTAACTGGGGCTTAGAGGGGCCGGGGTCTGTCTGAGGTTCACGGTGGGTAACTGGGTCTCGTTCCAAAGCTGAGGTCTTTGCAGACGGCACCCTCCCTCCTCTCCCAGCAGCCCTGCCCCTGAGCATCAGTTCTGAGTCTGGTGCCGACCCTGTGTATTTTGACCCTTCGTTGTAAATCTCCCATCTCTGAGCAAGGTAAGACTTTCCTTTAACACAATCGCTCTCAATCATATTTAGCCAGAGCTGT